>CAAKHC010006857.1:0-13234 GCA_901007825.1 Macroramphosus scolopax
TAAGGCCATGTTCAGACATCTATGAGCACTCAGAGCAATTCCCTTCTTTCTTATGTCTCGGACAGCCAAATATCAAATAAAATGAATGGAACATTTAAGGGTTTATATTACAGGTTTCTTCATTATACAATAATATTATTTTAACAACAATATATCTGCTAATATGATTACGTTTTGATTCAATCAATATGAGATTATACACCCTCATTTAACACAATCAGTCACATTTATAAAAACATACAAAAAGAAACGAATATGATTTTGAAAATTTTATTACTAAAAAATATAGTGACAGGTCACAATTACTCTCATCTTAAACTTGATTGTACAGAGTGTATGCATGTTTCATTGTCTTTATACATGTTTCACTGTAGAACAGTGAAATGGATTTAAATTCTATTGCAGCCACCGTAGAAAAATGTATCCATTAAGAATGGGGGGAAGGAAGTGGGGCTACCTGCAGACAGAGTTGATTGGTCATTAGGTGGAGCTTTTATATGTAGTGATCTCTCATCTTGCTCTGGAGCAGGTTAGGTCTGCAGCACAAGTTACCACTGTGATATATCCCGCTGAAAAGCAAACCACAAATCCTGCGTCCTTTATTGTTTCCTACCTATTCAGCTCCCTAAATCATATGATTTTCTGTCGCTAGTAAGTCTGTTGGAAATAGTTTGCAAACCATTTTAAAACATTCAGTTCAGCCGTTCCGTGTGAATGAGGACTGCTGAAAGTAGTGTATACAGCAGTGCTACGAATTCATAGATTCAGTAACTTGCTGTGCACACGTTTGTTTGGGAGTACAAATCCAGCCTAAAGCCCCACAAGGTTAACATGCTGGTGGACCTTGCTCGGAGTCTGCATAACAGTTGAAATACAAATTTGTCTGGGGAAGTAGGTGCACTGCAATACCCGTTTGCCAGCTGTTGGTGATGAGGTGGGTGACGTATTAGTAGCTGGGCAGTGCTTTGTTTAGGCTCTTACTACATTCAACATGGCGTGGAAACAGAATCTTTACTCATATTGACCCAGGATGTTTGAAATTTTGTTTAGAGTTTCAAGAGCTCCTTGTGTTGCATTGGACACAGCGAGAAACACACCTCTAGTGTATCTTCTATGTTGGAGCATGCCAGGTGACATTAGATAGATGTTCTGCTGCTTCTAGTCTCTAACTTTCTCTGACAGATGATGCTGTGGTTATTAAATCTGAATTTTAGCAGTGCAGAGCAGCATATTGGAAGTGACTGTCCGTTATTCAAGTTTCGAGACTGTGAATCATATACTTCGGCCTTCACAATCAGCGGGATCACACCTCTATTTAACACCTATTGGAGATTTTGGACTGAAATGTTGGACAGTCACAAATCTACTGTCTAACACGAAAGATGAGATGAGAAGTGAGGCCATGAGAGAAAAAAGAAGATGGAGGAAAATAGTTGACACCAAAGTAATTTGGAAGTTTTTGAATTTAGAAGTTTAGAAAGTTTTGTGAAAAACAAAAAAGGACTTTGCGACTAGTCTGGGATTTAATTGACATGATTTTTGTTTGGATGTTAGTTAGGGAGGCCACGGTCAAAACGTGTAACACGTGTAACACGTGGCAACACCGGTGTTACGAATTACATCGGACATTATACAAAACAAGTGATGCTCATTC
Organism: Macroramphosus scolopax; assembly: GCA_901007825.1. NCBI lineage: Eukaryota > Metazoa > Chordata > Actinopteri > Syngnathiformes > Centriscidae > Macroramphosus > Macroramphosus scolopax. The sequence goes on from CAAKHC010006857.1 coordinate 1,655, forward strand.
AATGTGTGTGAAGCGTAATGGTGAACACTCTGTAGATGTCAGAACACAGTGTTAAGACCAGTAACACCTACTACTACAGAAATCCTAAGGTTTTTCAGTTGATGCATATCATTGTGTTATGTTGTACAATTTATCAATGACATACAACTTAGAAGATATATATGAAGATATCAAAAGACAATGTCTTTTAACAATAACTTCAAGATGTTTGCATTAACATAAAAGCAAGTCAAATGATATTTCATACTTTCTGCCTTTTTTCCATAATGAAAATATGGTAAGCGTTATTGCAGGAATCTCAACTGTTGCATATTGGCAATATGGTGGAACAGGTTTAATCCTCCAGCTGGACATAGAGTAGACGCTTTTCCCTCCATACCTACCGGTGGCTGACTCACACGAAGCAGCAGGCTCAGCTGGAACAAGTCTAAATCCATGTATGGAATTCCATACATTTTGAGTGAGCATATCTTCACTTGTCTGAAAGAGACTTCTGATAGAGGCTTTAGCCAAATGAAATGTGTCCTTTCCCCAAATGAAATTTTCCATTCCGGCCTACAGGACATACAGTACAGAATGCCATTATGGATACGTGTGCAAATGACTTAATCATGCAATACAGTGGTCTGTGATTACCAAGATGTGATTTGAGAGGACAAAGAAAGAGTGACAATAATTAGGTTAAGCAGAAGTGCTTGTGGTTGGGGGAAAGGTCATGAGGAGTGGGTCCATTTTGAGACTAAAATGTGGTCATCACAAGAGGTTTCTCAACTTCGGGCGAGGTGGGGGGAATGGGGGTATGGCACAACCTTCTATGACAAAACTCGTTATTTAACGACAAAATCAGATTTCAGACAACACCATCTCCCGTTGAGCAACAACATAAAGGACATGAGACATAGATAGATGGATAGACAGGAGAAATCAAGTGAGGATTTTGCAAGGTGGGCTTCAGCATTGGTCGACTCAGTCTTCTTCCTCGACTGGGAGCAGGCATCGCCCGGCAACACAGTGCTTGTCTCCCTCTACTCCAGGGCAGGGTAGGGGCTGGGGCTGATGCGGTAGCTAAGCTAGCCACTAGCGTTAGCTGCCATAGCAGATGAAACGCTGCGGATCTACAGAGGACAGTCGGGGGACCGGCTAGCTAATGTGACACCTAAAGCCATCACTGTCCACACGCCAAATCAGGATATGGTCACCCATCCTAGAGGACACTTCTCGATCATGCAGCCACAAATCCATTCATCCCCCATCTTTTTTCCTCCTTTTCCATTTGGTGTCGTGCATTTAGTTGAGGCGGGTCGCAGTACCACTGATACTGAAACTTGCCTAGATACACACACATTGGTCGCATCAATCATCGGCCCATTTACGACCAACCCAGCACTTGGTCAGCTCGCTGGATGGTTAGCTGATAGAAACGACTGATTCCCTCGATAAATTAGATAGACAAGGAGAGAATAACGCTTGTCTTGGAGGACAGTGTATAATCGGGATGATAGTCCATCATCACAATACGCCTCTCAGTTACTGTAGATAAATCCGACAACCAAGCCTTAGTTGTTAACATGATCAATTGTCAATCACCACCGTTAAACCACCTTTGTCATCGAAGCCTGCCTCTTGCCCCACTAACGTTAACCATCTGCCGAGCAGTTGCAGAGGAACTGGGACACACGAGGCCGGGTGACAGGGGCGAATAACGACAGGACCGAGTAACATGAGTAACGTTACTCTTGCCACTGATTGATTGTCAAGCCTCTAACGCACATATTAGAGGCAATTACAAACCAATTAACCCCACATTCATAGACGAATAAAAGAGACAATGCCAACCGGCTATTTCTTACCTCAGGCGGTGTGTCGAACCAAGTTCCGCTTAGCAGCCATGTTCGGAACCCCACTCTCCCTCCGTCCACACGAACAGAGCCCCCTCCCCCAGGGTCAGTCGCCCCTCTTCCACAGCAGAAATCCAAATAATGTCCTTCAGAAAGGTTTACCGTTAAAATCCCGGTAAGATTAGATTCCAGCAAAACTGCGTTATTCTTCGGAGCTCACACAGAGCGTTGACGATGAGGACTGATCGCCGGCGCAGCACATCTAGCCGTGCCTTAGGGGAGGTGGGCAGCCCGCCGCCTCAACCACGGACACCTCGAACTCAGTCCTCTGTCTATTCGGTGAATTTTATATACTTATTGATTTATTGTCAAATACACATGAAACAACAAAAATACTATAGCGTGGGTAAAATGAATTAGCAAGTAAAGTTACGTTAGCTTTTTAAATTAATGTAAAGCCAAGAGGCTAACATTAGCCAGCTAGCTATTAGCTAACATGCTAGCTAATAAAACACTGCCATTGGAATTTGGAGGAAGACAGTTCGCACACTGCAAGCTGCTTGGCGGGCAAGGGCCAGCCGATTGGCCGGTTAACAATACAAGCAGACGCTATGAAAAACTTAACGTAATTTGGCAGGCTCAACTAACGCTAGCTCTTTGCTGGCCAGCCCCTCCGTGATGTTAATATCGGTCAAAGGAGAGGGGCTGCATTGAGGGCGCACTCCCGACGCCAGGCAAGCACGGCCCAGCGCGTTCTGGAGACATTTCCCACAAAATGGCTGCCCAAACAAAACCACAGCGTGTAGTCACACAAGTAACTTCTAAAAGTTAATTTATATGAAAGATTGTTCATATGTCATGCGAAAATGACCATCAGTAAGTCGATTTCGAGGTAATTGTTTACTGGTGCCCGAAAGAGAAACGCAAAGGGAAGCCTGGTTGATTGTAGCTATAGCTACCGTTACATGTACAAACGCCACTTGCCAAACCACTATTTTCCGGTCCCGGAGGTCTTCATTCAAACGAAGATATAATTGCGTGTGGCGGTCATGCTGCTCTCTGTAGGACATTGTGCCATGATGCCAGAACGATGTCCTCTGAAGCTGCTGCACCCGCAGTGAGCTGAACCTCTGGAAGCACTTGTTACTGTAGCTGAACATTTATAGTGTAAAATGTATATTCCCACATGTTGGCAGACACGTTATATAATCAATGACTGACTCCTGTTTATGGTTTGTCAAATATTTTATTAAAACAAAGTGAGACAGTTATATGTAAAAACTGTTAGAAGCACACAGTTGTAGTTCATCTACAAACATTCTGCTTCGTACTCTGTCAACAAAAATATGCACTAATATTATCAAATTACAAGTCAGAATGAGTCACCGTCTATATTTGTATATACACACAGGGTCAGGTTACCACCGCACCAGTAAAAGATTTGCATCAAGGGCTCCTTACAGAAACTGGGAATTATGAAGACTTAACATGAGCTACCAAAATGACAGAATATACTGTACATAAGTTCTGACACAAGTTGTACTTTAAACATACTAGTTGACAGGGTTGTATGATGTGTGAATACTTGGCATATCTCAAATGTTGGATATGGACTCCGTCAGAAAAAAGGAAGAGATAAACATGTCTCTAGCAAAAGAGCAAAAATATGACATCCAGGAGGCTGAAGGATCGGGAACATAAAGTCACAAATTACTCCCAAAAAGAGAAAATACTGCGAACACAGGAAAAACACCAGCTCAAGAAGCGTATCACATCTGGTGAGTTCAATCAGTCTCTGCCAACTCAGCCCAGGATAGGAACATACAATACATTCATAACCTGTGTTTCAGGCCTGATTATCATTGGCTGGATATATGTATCCACACCTGTGAAATAAAAGGGGGGCAAACCAGATTCCAACCCGATCCGTAATAAGATGGTTGGGTAGTGAGGGAGAGCAGGGCTATGGACAGAACAGATGGGGTGAAAGGTAGATGGTGGTTGAAAATGGTAATCCATTTCCCTGATCTTTCGCCAACACCTCATTTCTTCTGCTTTGGTGGAGGTCTGAGGAAAGAAAGAATATAACATGTTAACAGATTTTGGTATGAACTGCAAACAGAAGTCAACCTGTCACCATAACTCAACTATTGGAGCAGTTAAAGGGAATGTTTGGAGTCATGGAGCAACACAAGGACCAGTAGAGTCTGTTCTCAATATATGTGAAAGTCACTACCTCTTCAATTTCATTTCATAGTTTACAGAAACCTCAAGATCAATAAATGAAACAAAAAGACTAGAATATTCCCCCCCATCATGTGGTGGAGGCAGTGGGCAGTTTTATTCAGCAGCTCTGGGTGAATGCAGGTTATCACACAGAAATTGACACCAACTCCTGTCCTGTGTTTAATATGTTCACGTACACCACAAGGTTGCCGCAATATACCGTGTAGATGGATTTCTTTGGACAGAGAACATAATGATAACTCCATGTTGACTCCAGCTCTCTATTACAACCATGGATAACAATTTACAATGACTGATTATTGGCAACAGTTCAGGCCAACGGCTCAAAGCTTGACGTTGTAACAAGTGGTTTAATAATCTGGATAAACTGTTAATCTCCAACCTGTCTGATCTTCTGACTGCTCCTGTTTCTATTTCTCACCCCCCATGAAATCTTGTGGTGTTGTCTCCGTATTCTCAGATGTCAGTGTATTCAGCAGGTACAACACTGCTATAACTGAGAAACTACAACCCAAAATGACAAGGTGAAATATTCACATCTTTTAATGCAGTTCTCCGTAAAGCATGCACGACTAGTAGTCTTCACCTGATGTTTCAGTGGAGATCGTTAAAACCCTCTAAGAAGCAGAAACAACTGACTGCACTACATCATTTACGTGAGCAGACATCTGGGTGGGAAGCAGCCAAGTGGAGAAGAGCAGCCCATCCTGATAGCTTTCAATCACACCTTTCTATTATGTTATCAATCATAATTAGCTACTTATTTCAGGCCAAACTAACTGTAGGGAAGATTTAACTATCAACAATCCACCAGATGGCACTGTTCGACCTAGTTACTATAGGAACTGTGTGCCGGCTGATGGAGGGTAGATTTGTTTCCCCCTAAGCCAGCAAACCTGTGGAGCTTCATGAATTGTAAAACTCTTCTGTGTATCCCTTGAAAGTTTCAACTACATCTGATGAACTCTGAGCAATCGAACCAAATTGAAAACAAGCGAGACCAACCAAGTGTGATGGGATCACACCTGCTGCAATGACAGTTAAGCTGCACAGTACAACCAATGAGCACTCAGTACTCCATTACACGAGTACTGAATAATACCTACCACACGCTATTGCAAATGCTAACTCATCACAAATAAGCGACTGACTGCAGGCATTCACCGCTCGTCAGGTTGACATCTGTTGAGCAATGTTAGAACCCCCTCTTGTGTGAATACAGAGCTTTAGCAGTGACCCCTTCCCTCACAGGCACGGCTACATGACCGTGCGTGAATTCAGTGGGAAATCAGATTTGACATTGAGAAGATAGAAAGACGCTTTAACTAATTTCTTTGCTTTCAAAAGATCAAATTATTTACTGTCCACAATAACTTTTAATGTTGGTGACCAGTAGTAACTAGCCAGCCTTCAACAAGCTAAACTAGCTTACAGGGCTCTAAATGTACAAGCCTCCACTCAAAACGTATATAATCAACATCTTGCTGTCTAAATATCTGCCTCGGCCACTGGAATACCTATACTGATTGACCACTCTTGTTTTATGAAACAGTATTTGAGCTCGTCAGAGGGAGCAGGCTGATGTTAACGTACCTGTAGATGCCCACCACCACAGCGTGGTCTCTCTCATAGGGCTCGAGTGTGAGCTGCTCCTGTGGTTTCATGTTCTCAGAGCTCATCTTCTTCACTTCGGAAGCAAACACAGCCTCTGGGGCAGCTGTCGAGTCGATACAGTTAGCCTGTAAAGAAAACCCTCATCAGTCTACACTGCTAACACAACAGACACTATGACAAACCATTTGTAACTTGATGTAATATGGGAATATAATGTCAGAGTGGATTGTAGAGGTATTTAGATGTGCTTATCAGTATTGTCAGGTGTTTCGGTGGAGATGATACACTGGGTTGGAATATGAGTGGTCAAAAATAGAAATACAGGCTTTCAATTTCCCAAATATGTTACTTAAAATGCATCCTGGGTTGAATTCATCTCTCACAAGGACCTTAAACACCCCCACAAACAATGCCCTCTACTGAATGTATACATAGGGCTGCTCTTGGTCTGAATGGCTCCCTAAATCAATCACAGGACTAGCACTGGTCTTTTGAATAGTTCAACATAACCTGCACTCTTAATAAAGGTTCAAGAGCTGCTGTGCTTAAGTCGTCATTGTACCTTGATGGAGATGACAAAATGTCCTCCGTTCTTCAGGAAGTTGTGGGCATTCAAAGCAACAATCCTGGTCTGGTCAGGCTGGGCAACATCAGCGAAGATCACATCCACCATGCCTGGAGAAGAACAGACGTTTACTGTCTGAACTCAGAGCATCTGTTTACACGTTCATGTTACAGGGGATCCAATCAGACCACACAGACGAACATGCTGGAGATGAACCAGCCTTCACCTGCAGTGAAATAACGAGGGGAAATGCATTGTCTTTGCACTGCTTCTGCAGGACTACTTACCAACCAACATTCTGTACTTGTGGGGGTGTCGAGCATCTTCAATGATGGGAATAATGTTGGTGCGTTTCTTTGCCACATTGAGAAGATCACGACCTGATCGATGAGAAAACTCCACAGCGTACACTAGCCCTTCCTGTAACACACAAGACATTTCCTTTTAGCTTTAGAAAGAAATGTTTTGTTACTGCTCAGGAAAATATGCAACCCAATAATCATGTGAGGCGCTGCTTTATTTTACATTAAGTTCAAGTGGGCTTTTCCTGTTAAAAGTTTGAATATAATTGTCATGAGTGGTCTAATGCACAACTTGCAAGTCCACTGGCCGTTTCTACCCATTGAGGAACATGCATTATTTGGTTCAAATTCTTCAACCGTGCTTACTGAAACTTACGTGTTGTGTTCAGTTCTGTGTGTGTACGCATGTATGTGTGAATGACAGGACACTGTGTGCATGAACCATCTTTAACAATAACTAAATTAACAGTTCTGCATCTGTGGGTCAAGACTGGTGGGCCGCACTTCAGATAATCTTACTAAGAGTGACACTCACCGGTCCAACAATATCAGAAACGTGGGATACAGTGGTCCCTGAGGCAGCTCCCAGATACATGACCCTTGCCCCCGGCTTAATATGGATCTGGTCCACTCCTCCCAAGATGGCTGCTGCCAGTTTGGAGCGGAATGGATTCCAAGCTCTGTACTCAATTTTAGTTTCTCCTTCCTACCAAAGAGTAAGAATACAATGACATGATGACATCAACATTGATAGAGAACTGTTCTGATACTTGACAGATAATCCTGTGATGTAATAAATCTCTTACCTCCACATTGATCCTCTTCTCTCCGTACACAGACTCTCCTACAACCATGTTCTTTGTAACCAGGGCATCCTCCTTCCCTCTGCAGATGAACACTCCTGAGTAGACAGTGTTTGAGTTAGTGGAAATACTATTTGAACAAAAGGGTAGCGTTTGTTAATCTAACTTTATTAGTGCAACTACGATGTCTGATGGCTGTTTCCTGCTTCATCTTGTAGACATTACATCACTTGTAATCGGCCTCTTAGTTTAGAACATGAACAGAACCTGCCTATATAATGAATGTTAGGTCAAATGAAGACTGGTAAAAGAAAGCTGAATCTGAATATTAAAGCATGGCCAGTCTAACAGCACACCAACGCTTTGTGATAACAGCATACATTCAAGATTTTCATAAACAAATAAGTCATTAGAGACCAATGAATGTTTTGTAGTGATAAATCCCTCAGCTATATCACCCAGGCTGATTTATGACTTCACTCCAAATAATGATCCTGAATAGTTATTCACCTTCATGTCTGTGTGGTTCGACCATGACTTTCCTTCCTGCGCCAAAACCTCCTCGGCCGCCCCTTCCTCCTCCTCTTCCTCTTGGGGCACCTCTGCCACCTCCTCGCCCCCGGAATCCTCCACCATCAGGAGAACTAAAACCACCTGAAACAGATGGAAATCTATGCTGAATATCTTTGCTTGAGTGAAACAAACTGCATTCATGCTTTTATTGGAATTAACATGTTAAAACTAACTGACTTCAGGAAGTGCTGATCTCTTGTAGAAATAAATAAAGTTGACCATGTACAAACAATTAACATTAACTTTTGAGTGGCATATTGACGACATTGTTTCGAAAGAGTTATTATCTCCCCTTTCCTCCAGTCTCACCTCTTCCTCCTCTGAATCCTCCACGTCCTCCCCGGTCACCAAATCCTCCTCGTCCTCCCCGGTCACCAAATCCTCCTCGTCCTCGTCCTCCCCGGTCACCATATCCTCCTCGTCCACCGAATCCTCCACCTCTGCCTCCTCGGTCCCCACGAGGACTGAATCCTGTAGAACAAGCAGAGATAATAAGGGAACCTAAGGTGAGTTTACACACCAACAGATTATCGAATAACTGGTTGCCAAAGGAGCTAGTTTGCACCACGTAAAAACCACAACAGGCCTAAGTATTAAAGATTATATTTAAATGTATAAAAGGTTTTACTTTCAAGCACTTCTTAAAACGGTGGAACCACTTTAATACTTGTAAGTTGTGTGCATAACATTAGCAAGTTTGCGTTGGAGACTGTGTGTGATGGTTCACACATTCTGTGACTTCTGCAGATGATGATCTGAGCCGTTTCAGACCAATAAGCACAGATGGTTCAACCCCCTGTTGAAGAATGTACGAGTAATCACATCTCAATGCATCATGGATGCATTAACACCTTTACTATGAGCTGCATGTAAATAACTGGTCTGAACAAGGCCAATGGGACCACTGGCCGGGCCAGGGGGCGCTGTGTTGAGACAATAGATGGCTTCACATGTGGCTATGCTGCACACATGGGGATCTGCAAGATCCGTGTATTTATCAAAACAAATATATTTCTTCAGAGAAAAGTCAAAATGTAATTATTGAAATAAATGCATTTTTTTGTATCCACAACTGGTGGTTCACTTTTTCATTATAGCCCCAAAAAAATTTGAACGACATATTTCACATTTACTCGCGGAGTCGTGTAAAAAGGACTGACTGGATAAGCTGCGTATCATTGGCATCGTTACGGATTAAAATAAATGAAAACCGGACTTTGGTGCAACACAGACTTTATTTACCGACTCAGGTACCACACGCTTCAGACTCAGGCTAATGCTAGCAGAAAGCTAAGGTGCTTGATATTTCCTCTTTTAAATGAAAAAAAGGAGCTTCGTGAAATGTCTTCGTCGACAACATGTATAAAATTAACCTTTAGACAGAAAATGTTATTGTGGCTACAAGGTGGGAGTCGTGGCTAGCATGTTTAGCTAATGAGAGGAAGTGCAACACGTGTGTAATGTTCGTGTGGCCGCTTGGAATGGTAGAAGAGCAGCTATCCAGGTCAACAGCTCCCACAGTTCAATCACCAGCACGGATTGAATGTTTTATTCTAGCTTGTATGACACTAAAATTGTTTCAAAACGTGCTAACCCTCACGGCGGACGTGCTTTATCCAGCTGTCGGGTGCACCAAGAGATTTACTGAGGAGCACGTTGGAACAGGCCAAACACACAATTAATCCATTTAACTTCACAGTTGGCTACTTAGTTGGCTACTTATTCCTTATACGAACACTATGAAATCAACATATAATCGTATCTACTGTACCTGGCCTCATTTTATCAGCTGTAGACTGTTATTTCGATGTTGGTGATGAGATTCCTGTCTCTCTTCTGTGACGTTTTCTCTTTCTGCCAGCACTCACGTCGACCACATGTGCGACTCACGACTTCTTCGTTTGATTCAAGTACTTCCGCTTGATGCTTTATCGCAGTGGGCGCAGTAGCGCCTTCTGTCGACCTGGGGTGTGACAGTGTGAAAAGTTATTTTATGTGAAACAAAGGCGTTGTGAAACAAAGGCGGAATTTTGTGAAGTACAGAAGTACAGACTGAAACTACAAGTAATTTTTTGTTATGGTAACTTATATATACACAAACGTAGATTGAAGAAATCAAAGTTTTTGGGAAGTAAAAAATTATTTGATTATCATCCTCTTTCAGTTCTCAAAAATGACTTGCGTTATGTACTGATTAACCCCATTAGCGCTAATTTAATTTATGTGTATTTAGTATTCATACTTTCTTTTTTTGCCCTTGTTAGGTTAAGTTAATGTTAGGTGTGTTTAACACATATCAGATTTGTTTGGTGATTGAAGATGTTTATTAAGGTTATTCTATGGTTAGTTCTGCTTAGATGTAATAAACAAGTAGTCAGCTGAGCCCTCCTCCAGAAAAATGTTACTTAATATATAATTTAAAATCATTTTTCGACACTCTCGTGTGGAACATTTTAATTGGAAGCATTTTCGCAATAATTCAATACAATAATGACAATACTAATCACAATGAATATATCAGTTTTTACACTGGTTCTTTAACAATGTAAGATAAAAGCAAATTGAATAAGAAAAAAGAGACAAAAGAATAGGTGGTGACATCTGTCTAACCATCCAACTTCACCCGTCCTTCTGAGTTTGTCTTCAGTACGTGTGCTGTTCAAGAAAACAAATAAATGGTGACCATGCTTTTTCTTTCTTCGGTTTATCATTCTGAAAACACCTAATTCTCTCTTCCATGGCTTCACTGGAGGAATGACAGCTTATTTTTCCAGAAGTTACTTTTTTTGCTGATGCCGGATTTTTTGTAATATGCAGATAATGAGATACAAGAAGCTTTCTATTTTGTAGGACATTACAAAAGTTAAAGTTTAGATATTGAATAGTATGTCAGCTTGGTAAGTGTGGCTGTTTTTGGTGGGATCTAGCAGCATTCTGTGTACTTTTTGGGTTATCTTTCTGAATTAGCTTAAATCAGTGTTTAAATTGAAATTATTTGGTTCAGGTGCTGAGGGGATCTGTGTCCAGACCACACTCCTAACACAGCTGTCCCACAGGGCTCAGTACTGGTGCCTATGTTATTCTCTCTATTAACAAAATCTCTTGGCCATGTGATCTCTTGTTCTGGCCTTTTCTTACACAACTGGCTTTACTGCACTGCCCACATTGCTATGACTAGTAGCTCCTTTACATTCTCACTCTACATCATCTGCAAAATTTGACATTACCTTATGAGGGAAGCTGCAAGACTCCTGGTCCAGATATCTCTGATTGCTTCATTGACTCACCATCTGCATTAATGTCAAGACAGTAGTACTCACCGACAGGAGAGTATATTTGACTGCTTCTACCTATCTGCAACCCTCCTTCACTACATAGGTCACTCAACCCAGTTGTTACTCTTTTCATCCCTGGTGCAATGGTGGTATGAGCTAGACACCTTTGGGCACAACTCTTCAGGCTATATCTACACTCTTCTAAAATACTTACAAATGATACTTCTTCCTTTTGAAGTCTTAGCTAATAAAATCTTTTTGCAATTCTTGACAAAATCTACTTTTGTAAGTCATTTTTGGACCAAAGCATAAGGTCAAGGTCACAATATAATCTAGTATAACTTTTTTAAACTATATCAGGCA
>CAAKHC010006857.1:13254-27563 GCA_901007825.1 Macroramphosus scolopax
CTTTCGTCCACTGTCTTTTAAAATTTTTTGATCCAGCTATGTTTAATGACAATGATTCTTCCTTCTCAGTATATCTCAGATAGTGAAGCATTACACGACCAACAGCCTGCTAATTATCACAAATATCCCAACTTGTTTTGTTAGGCTTTCTCATGTGATATAACTTCCTCTTTACTCCTGTTTGATCAAATTCATTTTGCAGTTCATCTCCACCACATACTGGATTAGTATGTGGAGTAGTAAATGATAAGCAAGAGATTTCATTCTCTAATCAAACCTGTTGCTAAATCGAATGATATTCCAATTATATCTACCACAAGGCATTTCCAACATCTTATGCAATCATACATTTTGGTGCACATCTGTGGCCGTCAACAAGAATAACCATGGGGAAAGCAAAAACATGTACAATCCAATTTTATTGTTAATTGAGCAGGCAAGTGCTTTATGCTCTTGTGATACCCTAATATGTACCATCTGCAATCTCTATCAAATATGATCATATTTACAGGACAAGTCTGTGAACACCTTACAATTTACAGCCTCCACTGCGGAGAGGTCAAAGGTCATTGTCACAGAGTCAGTGGAGAGCTAGAGAAACATAAAACAGCATATTCACTTCCGACACCAATGACCGTCAATGAATATACCCCGAGTCCCACACTTGATGAAGAACATGAGATGTAAGTTTTGGACCAGCCAACAAATGCTGGTCCCCCAGACGGATATAATTTGATTATAAATGGATTGATTGCAAGACAATTTCAAAAAAGTAGAGTGTAAACATTGTAAACCTGAATTATTAAAGCTATCAAAACTAGAGTTTGGCACAAGCTCCATTCTAAGATTGATCCTTAGGATAAACAGCTGTTTTCGCACATATTCAGTTTTAAATAGAACACAAAGGGTGCTTATAACAAAAGAAATTAATGAAATGATTTGCTTCAGTTTTTTTTCCAGAATTAGGGAGCAGCTCCTCACTTTGCCCAATGACTAATCCTTGCCAACAGTACATAAAGTTCAGCTTGACCAAGCCACAACATTGAAATGTTGATTACATTTGATACTTTAAGTAAACTGTGATGATTATACTTCTGTAGTCCTACATATAGATCTTTAACTTTTAATTATATACAGAATATCTTCACAGATTGTGATATTGTTTGCCTATGAGCTTGGTGATGGGTGATTTCCCATTGACTATCAGCCTGTTGCTGACCTCTGCTTTTAATATGGACCAGGTAAACATCATTTTAATCTTCCACATACTGTTCCAGCAAGATGCACATTACTATTAAAAGTACAGGTGATAACACAGCAAAGACCACTACACATTGTTATATAATAATTAGTCTCCAACTCACATTTTGTTTTTCCACTGTTGGTAATGCTAATTATTATTTTTAGTTGTATTGTTTGTATTGTTGTTATTGTTCTGTTACTTTGATGTCAGATTTTAGTAGGTTCATGAAGTCAGTCTTATCTAAACGTTTCGGCAGATGTCAGTATTTATTAACTGAAAATAAAATTCATGTATTTTGTAATTTCAGCATAACATAACCTCTGCGTAGATTTTTTGTTAATTTGAAGAAACAATATTAGACGTTTCCGTGCAGTAAATGAACCATAATGTATCAGGTCGAACCCTCATTATCAGTGTTATTGCGACTATACACTTTGAAACCGCCACCGATGTAACTGCTGTGTTTGGGACTCCTGCGTGGTTAGCGCGCCATCTAGCGTCGTTTTGCGGCAGAGAGCCTTTCCGGCACAGCTGATGACGGAAGTCGTCGCTCTGTCGTTGAAGCTGACACGTCACGCAAGTCTAACTAGGAAGATGGCGAGCACCTATGAGAGTTTTAACTTGTAAGTGCTGTGGAACAATATTGAAAACTCACCTCATTTATTTTTACATTTTTAAAGACTGAAGTGGCAACGACTCTCTACATTAACAGTGTGAACAATGAACCAGCTAGCAACATAGCAGTTGTAACGTTAACGTTAGCATGTCAGTGGCGTCGTGCTACCGGTTCTGTAACTAACGAAACGTTGGATTATAGACAAAGTTTTCCTTTCGAATAACCAGTTTGAAACAAGTTGCATGTGATAGCATGAATTGCGGAAGCCACTCTGTTTATTTGAGCTAAGTTGTAGAGGCTGATGAATGACGACGTGTATTTAAAGTCTGTATAAAGGTCCGTTTAACGTTACATATTGTACCGAGTGCAAGCCACTAACTTAACCGGAGGTCTAAAACTCTTTCTCTAGCTAATATTTTACCCTCACATACTTTGGGGGTATATGTCTCTGGCCCATGCTTACATTATACTGTTGTAATGACCTTATTACACACACGAAATTAATTTCTTGTGATGTGATGTGATGTTAGTGTGGGGTGAAGCAGCTCTTCTTCTTTCACCAGGCGCACCACACCAGAGAGGTTTTATATTGAGGCTTGTGATGATGGCTGTGAGGATGTCCTGACTATTGACAGGGTGTCAACTGAGATGACACTCACAGGTAAGCACAGGAGGTGATTGAGCTCCAGTATATGTTACATTTTTTTCCTCTAACATCCTGGCAGTATAATCACTGGTATATTAGGCCAGCTAACCTGTTGGGAGACCTCAACTCTTTCCCCCTCATGGCTATTTGATGTCTGCTAATTTGATTTAATAATATAGGTTGTTAAAACTGGATGTTGGTTAGTGGTTGATTCCGCATTGTCGTATAACTCAAATTGCATACAGAACTGTGCTGTTCAAGAGTCAATGGTACCCTGGGTCAGGCGTGTTAGCGGCCCTCTGCCCCTCAGACACAGGAACAGGACTCCAGACTGAAAGACAGCTAAATTCGCAATTTTCCGGTGAATCAGCCGAACTTCAATATTTAGTTCACACTGGCGATGAGGAGAGGCTGCCTGACTCTTGCTACAACAGATGCACACTCCTTGTCACTGAGAGTTTACAGCACACTTTAAACACATTAATGGAAACCATCAATGAAGGCCGGAGATATTCTGCAGTGAAACTGAATTAAAATTACAGCTGTGCAGCATTCTTATGAAGGAAAATCAATCTGTTTTGAAGGATACATTTCGAAAAAAAGGTGCTCAGAGCTTTGTGACGTTCTAGCAAGAAATGTTAACATCGAAAACTTCTAATACAGAGAATCATACATAGTTTTGATGAATCTACAGATGTTTGTCTCTTGACCACTGTAGCTAATGATTGTTATGTCCCTGCTATGATCCTCAGTAAGGAGGGACATCCCTGCGTTTGCTGAGGCCAGGCCAATATGTGGACTCATGGGGACGGTACGTTTGGTGGCAGGTAGGTACATTCCTTAAGGCTGGTTCTTAACCCTAACCCTGACACTAACCCTAACAGCCGCCATACAGAACTGAGAGTTTCCAGCCATCTCTTACCACCCATATGTGTAGGTATGTACCTGATTGTCATCACAAAGAAGAAGAAGGTGGGAGATCTGCTGGGCCACGCTGTGTGGAAGGCTCTGGATTTCGACATCATCTCCTATAAGAAGACAATACTACACCTGACAGACAACCAGGTAGAGTGTCTGTCTTTTACTGCATCATCTCCTGATTGTTATTTTGACAGGGAGTGCTTGATTATGAATGATCTGACCTAACACTCAAAAGTTTGTAACTAGTCATCAGCTCCTGCTGATTGTGGGACCTCAAGATGTTTGTCCGTCCACTTTTCACAAGAATCTGAGTGTTATTCTTAGTTATATAATAGAAAGAAGTTCCACTCACAAGAAGGACATTCAGATGTTTTATTCAAAGCTCAAGGTGACTTGGTGCTGTGTAATATTTAAATGTGAGGATAAAAACTGCTGTTTAAAAAATGCCTGATGTGCATAAAAGTACTAACTTTAGATTGACGAGAGTTGCAAACGAATGTCCAATCAGGATGTAGCTCCTGACAGGAGACCTCTGCTTATACTTTTCAAAACAAGCTTTAGTATGTATGAGAGCTATACATACCAACCATATACTTTTGTTGTTCTGTTTTATTGTGCTAGCTTATCTACTTGTCTACTTATCTTCTGAGTTTTCTTATATCTAGAAAATGAGATAAACCACCCGTTATCACGACTGAACAAAAGGTCGTTTCCTCTTATTTCGTATGAGAGTTATCAGAGACGACAAGTGCCATGCTAGCAAATGTGTTGATAAAAGTCAGGTGTTACAGGTGTTGGCAGACACCAGACACCTGCCAACGTCTACAGGTGTTTCATTTATTCCATTAACGCTGACAACTGAATCATTCCGGAACAAACACTTGAATTTTAAATACAACATAACAACAAATACAATATGTTGTTAATGGTATTAGGCATTATACATTTTGAAAAGTGTCTAATTGGGACCCGAAGGTGACAGTAATGTTTTTGAATATGGGTCATGTGATGGCCAAGGGGCAAGAAGTCATGAAATAAGGTGTCACCCATGTGTCCAATCTACTGGTAGTAGCTGCTTCTACTGGCTCGGTGATATGCCAGATTATGGCTCATCTCTGGTGCTGGAATTGTCTCGTTTCAGATGCAAGACAACAAGTCTTTCCTGTCCATGATCAACAATGTACTTCATACAGACGGCTTCTACTTTGCAACAGACTATGACCTGACCCACACACTGCAGCGCCTGGCCAACACCAGCCCAGAATTTCAGGAGATGAGTCTTCTGGAGAGGGTAAGGGTCAAGGGTCTCCATGGTGGGTTTCCGGGGGGCAGAACTACGTTCCCATTCAGAAATGTTCTCAGCGATTGAGTGGGATTAATACTACTTGCATTATATGCATTCAAGTAGCAACATATTTTATCTCCAAGTTAACAGTTTGAATAATATCTTTTGAAATGTCTTTGTAAACAGATTTTTGTTTAACAGAATCAAGTTTGAGCACTTCACTGACAAAACATTACCTTCAAAGTTGATGTGTGGAACTTCACTGCATCCATTTGCTGATTTACACATGTAGCAGTCACGAAGGAACTTTATCATTTATTTGAAGTCATGTTAGTGTCCAATGAATGTAAGCCTCTTTAAGCTCAGTGTTTCTCTCACCACCTGAACAGTCCCAGTTGCTAGGGGACACCAAAAAAATTAGCTGAAAAACAATTGCTGAAATTCATCAACTTTTGTCCTCCAGCTTATGTATTTACCTGTGTGTTTATGGTAACGTTCCCTCTTCCAGGCGGATCAGCGTTTTGTCTGGAATGGCCACTTGTTAAGGGAATTCCTCGTACAGCCTGAGGTAAGACAGAGCTTGTGTTGTCTTTCAGAGCTTGTGTTGTCTTTTAGCTTGGATTCATCCTCCCCAGTATTCCCAGAAACACTTCTGACATCAGTAAACCCACACTAAACCCATTTTCTCTTACAGTTACACAAGTTTGTGTATCCTGTTGTCCATGGCTGTATCCTCTTCTTGTTGTTGTCTGACTGCCACTGTTTATTAGAGCACGACCTTTAACAGATACAACAGTATCTTAGTTTATATTGGCCAATGATCGCCAGTATTAAAACTTTTCAGATCAATATGTAAAATATATGATAAGGTTGTTAAAAGCAGATGAGAGTGTTGTAATTAGCTTTAACATGACAACATTAAAATGATGCTCACTTATACATGTCAATGAAGTCATAATTATTTGTTAATTTAACACTTGAAATTAGGACATTTTGCAAAATGATGGATTTTATTTTTGATATTGTCAGTATATGATGTATGTATATTGTTTATATTAGTATATGTGTTTGTAGAAGTGTTTTGCCCATGAGCAGGTATCAGATGCAATAGTTTCATTATTTTGTAATTTGCCTAGCACAGACTCTTGACTTTCATGTCAGTTCTGCTTTCTTAACACATCTTTTGACCAGTCATCATCATGAAGTCAAGCTGCATCAATGGAAAAGTGTTTGAGTGGAGTATCATCTCCAGGCGAAGCTGTTTCAGAGCTGGGGTCCGCTACTACGTCCGAGGTAACACCATCATCCACTCAACTGCCCCCTCATAGAAGATGTCCACTAGAAGTGAAACATATCCAGAGTTGTTCAGCACTGATTTGCTGACGTGTTTAGTTAAGTTTCTAAAACATGCTTCAGAAACATGTGCAGCTCAGACAATCATAGTAAATCAGTGACAAATCAAATAAACTGTCCAGTAAAAAAGGTATTTACAGACTTGTCAAATGATTCAAGTGGAAACCCAAATAAATGACACAATAAATGCAGATGCTTCCACGGAGGATGTGAATCATATGATACAGCCTAACAGCGAAATGTAGTGAAAGCTAACAGCCTGATACAAGACCAGAACACCCAGTAGACATTAAATCAGTAATAAGTGCCACAACTGTCACTGGTACTTTGAAGCAATTGTGTTTCTGACTTTCTTTGAATTCTTTGTGTTTTTCTTTGTAGGCATCGATTCAGAAGGTCATGCTGCTAACTATGTGGAGACTGAGCAGGTTGTGCAGTGCAACAGTGCCAAGGCTTCGTTTGTTCAGGTGAGTCCAAGCAGTGAGGCTACAGGTGAGATTCTGGGTCCGTTCACACCGGCCAAACAACTTCTCTCTGGTCTGCCTGGGAGCTCCGGTCTCGGACGGTGTTTAGTGAACTCTGCAGCAAATTGTTTCTAGTGGGAACACTATTCAAACAGAAAGACACAGAATAGGCCAATAAAACCTTTTCTTTTTGTTTTCTTCACTGGCGAATAAGTGTTATCTTTGTGCGTTACAAAATAAATGTCAGGGGACAAACCTTGGAACGAATCTACGTCAGAACTGATTTGAACCAGTCGTCTTCTGTGATAAGATCGTCTGATAGCAGTGCTTCTTCTGAATGTCTCTATTATCTATATCATATAATACCTGCTGTCCTGCCAGACAGTTCATTAGCCTACCCCTCTAAAGTCAGCTGATGCTCCCCAGATCAGAACCAGCAGGGACATAAACAGAACCTAACGGTGCTCCTGGATGTGTGATACAGTCCTCGGAGAAACCACCAGGGGTTTATTGTGTTTTACCTGCCGACTCTCTGACCAATAACTGAATGACATCTTCAACTACATGACTTTAGGTTTACAGTTGTACTGTAGTTTGACCTTTGTGAACGCAAACTTGACCAATTGGAAAATCCAAACAGTGCATCATCTTTGTTTTTAGTTTGAGCACCTCACACATGGAGGAATCAGAGGTCGCGACCTTATTGTGATACTCTGACTGGCCTCGAGGATGAACAGAATGAATATTCAACCAGAATTCTCAACACCACATTCTGACAATACTAAACAGTATTCTCAAAATGTTGTTAAATGTAGTTTAATTAACTATTAGATTCACCTTCTATAACCTTCCCACAGTTTCCACCCAGAGGTCCAATCCACGTTAACATGTGTGTTGTGCTGCGTGACTCTGACAGGTGTGTGTGTCAGTGTGTGAAAACTGGACAATGGTATTTTTATTGATGATACTTTTCTTCTTTGCAGACAAGAGGCTCCATTCCATTCTACTGGTCCCAAAGGCCCAATCTGAAGTACAAGCCAAAACCACAGATCAGCAAAACAGTCAACCATGTAAGCTATCTCTACACATGTCACATGAAACACATTTAATATGGCAGTTTTCCTCATGTCACACTCCTCCTCTGTTTGTCTCCGTAGTTGGATGGACTCCAGAGACACTTTGACTCACAGATAATTATTTATGGAAGACAAGTCATTTTGAACCTGGTGAGATGGAATCAAGTCTTTGATCATGTATCATCTCCTGTATTACTTTATCACTTTAACTAGACATTGTAATCCAAGATATGAACCTGATTAGATAGAAGCATGTAGGAAATAGTTCCATGACCGTAAGCGTTTATAATTTATAGTTGCACTACTGGCAATTCATTTTACATCCATGAGTCTTCCTTGTCTTACACAGATCAACCAAAAGGGTTCAGAAAAGCCGCTGGAGCTGGCATTTGACAAGATGGTGACCAGCTTGGGAAATGGCACCATCAAGTAAGATTGCCTATGAAGCTGTTCTGGATAACTGCTCACATGTAGCTGATTTCTTATAAAAGGCTTCTTTTCTGCAGATACATAGCGTTTGACTTCCATAAGGAGTGCAGCCGGATGAGGTGGCACCGCCTGCAAATCTTATTGGACATTGTGGCTGAATTACAGAATGAATTTGGGTCAGTGTGTGTTTAATTATGTGTTTGAGTCAATTTAAAAACAGCCCAAAAGTGTGTGTGTGTGTGTGGGGGGGGGGGGGGGATAAGCAGCATCGCAGTCAGCATAAGAAGTAATGGTGTGGATGTGGATGCAGGTATTTCCTGGTGGATGCAGATGGGAAGGTGCTGTTGAACCAGGAGGGGACATTTCGGAGCAACTGCATGGACTGTCTGGACCGGACTAATGTCATCCAGAGTCTGCTGGCCCAGCGCTCGCTGCAGTCACAGCTACGGGTAGGACACCATGATAATGCAAGAGACGGAAACAACTGAGCTGGTGATTGAGCCGAGTAATTTGTTCTCCATGGAGAGTAATTGCTGAGCTCAGCTCCTTTCCAGTTATGTCATTCTAGAAAACACAGAAGAATCTCCGACTCCTCCTGCAGCCTCAGTCGCCTCAAGTCTGCCTCGTATGGATATTAAATAATTCAGTCAGTAATTGTTATATATATATTATATATCTACTATAGAATAGTGGTCAAGTATTGGTGGTGCTTCAATAAGAGCTGGGGGCGAGGACAGTATGAAGAAATACAGGCTGACTGACGTGAACAGAACAACAGTCATGTCATACTTACCGCTCTCCTGCTCTGGTTACTGTCAGCAGAACACAAGACTTCCTGCTGATGTTTCACATTAACTAACCAGGAAACGGGTGGATTTATGACCTGTGAGCTTTTAATCTCTGATGATCTGTTCATGGAAAGTGTCTTAACAGCAAAAGAGAACAGACAGAGGGATGATGGTTGAATACAATTTAATGAGATAATGACGTCAATTTAGGAATATCATTACATTTCATTTAACACAACATTATGTTATATATTTTTGATCAAAGAACGTGCTTCAATACGTTAATGACGTATCTGACTCTCATCAAACTAGCTGTTTGGACGTTACTCTGCCTTAAATCCAGCTGTTAGTTGAAATGTGTGTGTGTGTGTGTGTGTGCAGAGGATGGGGGTCCTCCACGCCAGCCAGCAGATTGAAGAGCAAGCAGACTTTGACAAGATGTTCAAGAACGGTGGGCTCTCCATCACACCATCACGCCTCAACAGTTACCCTGGAAACATTTCACTTGGCTTGCCCACATTTCAATATCATCTGTTGTCTTTATTTCTAATTATGTTTCATATTCTTCACCTGCAGCCTGGGCAGATAATGCAGATGCCTGTGCAAAGCAGTATGCTGGCACTGGTGCCTTAAAGACTGACTTCACCAGGTGAGTTTCCCCACAGCGAATCATACAGATAAACACATGCTAACGACCTGCTAATGACAGAGGAGCGTTTAAACGACACATAACACGAACGGCGATTTGTTCCATTCCAGTATAATTCCATCAAAATGGCTATTGTACTTTAAGAAACCCACAATCAACGAGGCCAAACAGAGCACATATAGGAAAGTTTGACCTTTTTGCCTGATGTTGGTGCAAACAGGTCAAGTCATGCCCATTGTGAGCAGGCTTTGTCTTCTGTGTGGCATGACTGTCCACAGTCCATGCAATCGATTAGATGTTGATTAGTCTCTATACAGCAAAGTATAAAAGTGATTACAAGTGTTTAATGTTGCAGGACAGGGAAGAGAACTCAATGGGGGCTGCTGATGGACGGCTGGAACTCCATGCTTCGATATTACAAAAACAACTTCTCTGATGGTTTTAGACAGGTGAGTCCCAACCTGCATGGACGTTGGTGTCACAGCACCTGTTTGTGTTTTACACTGATATCATTCAAATGAATAATATAGTATTTCTAATATCACGGGCAACTCAAGACCCAGATTAAACTAGCTAGGTGAAGTATAGCAGCTCCATCCATATTGAATTGATGGAGCTGCTGTTAGGACATCGCCATGGTAACAAGGTACATGTGCTCACTGAAGTACAAATGAAATGAGTAAAATGTTAAGTTGAAGAAATGATGATCTTTCCAGATGATGTGAAACTGAACTGAAATCTGAATCAGTTGAATTCAATAACTACTTAGTGGAATTGTTTATGAACTACAATCATTCAAATTGTTGTTCATATTTATAGTACTCAGTGTATCACATCTGAATATGATTAAAACAAAGCCTGAAGATTTGCACAACTAAACAGCCTGATCAGTAGCTGATACTGAAGCCCTCACATGCAGAACATCAAACGATCACAGAAAGGAGTAAATGCTGAACCAGTCTGTCTGTTTCCATACAGGACTCCATTGACTTGTTCCTCGGCAACTACGCTGTGGATGAAGTTGATTGTACTACTCCACTGCGTGACCCCAAAGATTGGAAGTTTCTGACGGTAAAAGTGGTTCACCAAGATGGATCATACGGTGTTCCTTTGTCCTTGTTTTTAATCTGGCTGATCTTCTCTTTTTCTAGTTGCCTATCATCATGGTGGTAGCGTTCTCCATGTGTATCATCTGTCTGCTAATGGCTGGTAAGACAAACCTCAATCAACTACAATAACGGGTTATTTCATACCCACAAACAGAACAACAGGGTTGTTTATAGTGACATGAATCCATATCAGGCTCATAAACCGTCTTCACCTGTACTATCTTTGGATGGCTTCTCCAGTATTTTATAACGCTGCAAAATGTGATCACAAACCAAATGCAAGGTGCAAGGTCTGAGCACATTAAAGATTCCCTTCAGACCTGTTTAAACCCTCTGACTCCCAAAACCTAGCGGCAGGTTTAAAAGGCATGCTCTCTTTAAAGGACATCACCAAAATGACTTCATTAATCACAACCAGAAGCTGCAAAACAAAAAGTTACGTCTTGATGAAACGTTCGCTCATTAAGAAATCCAGAATCTATGAATATTCAAATATTCTTCATGTCAAATGTTCGCCGCTGGCTGCACCTTTCTGGACGT
Organism: Macroramphosus scolopax; assembly: GCA_901007825.1. Lineage (NCBI taxonomy): Eukaryota > Metazoa > Chordata > Actinopteri > Syngnathiformes > Centriscidae > Macroramphosus > Macroramphosus scolopax. Next base: position 24,374 of record CAAKHC010006857.1, read on the forward strand.
CTCCAGAGGTTCCAAGTTTCCACATCACACTTGTGCTGGTTGTTAATTGGACCATGAATAGCTTCCAAACTAGTTTTGATGCCACAAATCAAGCTTGTATATACTGATAAGGAAAATCAGGATTGGGACATTGACTTTCGTCCTGACCATGTCTGATGTGTTGTTCCCCATCAGGTGACACGTGGACAGAGACCCTGGCCTACGTTCTGTTCTGGGGGATGTCCAGTGTGGCAACAGGCGGCATCATCCTCTTTAATGGGCGGGACTTCGTAGATGCTCCTAAGCTGGTCCAGAAAGAGAAGCTGGACTGAATGTGTGTGTGTGGAAAGCAGCTCTGCCCTGCTCAGCTCACCACCTCATCCTCTACCTCTTCATCACTTTCTCCCCAGCATCAACCGGCCTGGAGTCTTTACTAGCAGAGAGGATGGAGTGAAGGAGGATGGGGCAGCAGGGCCGCTTTGTGCACGAAAAGGGTGTAAGGAGAGAGAGACTGAGTGCACAGACCTGCTGCTGTCCACACTGTTGTAATGCACATGACTGTCTGTCCACAGGTTGTACACTGAACCTCTGGACTTTGTCCTTATTGAATGTCATTGTTCCTCATTTAAGAGGGATGCTGTGGGGCCTACGTAGGATTTTGCATGTTTGTCCCGCTGCACTCCTTTATTGGGATCAACTTCAGAACAGCTGCTGTGGTGTAACAGAACAGTTGTAAATGTAAGTTAATTACTGTATGTAGGTTAAATCGTATCCTTTTGTGATTTTCTTCTCCTTTCTCGTTGCCAATATGATTATCCATGTATTGGTTCTCTGTTCCACTTTGAGCGCCGCCTGCGTTGAAGTTTGCCTCTCATGAACGGTAACTGGTGGCCAAGGCTGTCGTCTTCCAAAGAAATGCTGCTTCATCCGACATCCCAAGTATCTAGTGGCGTCTGGAATGGTGCATTCAAGCTTTATCACTCTATATATTTATAAAATATATCAGGTGACTAGGTTGTATTTAATAGTTGTTTTTGTTTGGGGTGTCATCGGTCACATGTAATTCCATTATACCAAGTGGATCAATGAATTGCTGAATGTAAATAAAACTGAAAAAGAACCTGTTTGTTCCTGTTTGTAGCTTGTCCACCCCAAAGATATGAATTGATTAGGATGAATTGATTTGGATATGTCGACCAATAACTGGTCAAATGTCTTGCCAGTCAATCGTCCTGTGTTTAGGTGTGACTGATGATGTGTTCAGGTATCATCACACTCATCACTTGGCATTTATTCCTCACAAAAATAACTAAAATAGCAGAAAAGAGTCGTTTGTTTTCCTTGTTTCTTTTCTTTGTGCCCTCAAATTCACAACTTATGGGCATGATTGAACTTTGCTGACAGTTTACCGTATTCAATTGAAATTGATGACCTGCAGACAGGAACAGGAACAGGAACCTGCAGCATTGGGGGGATGTTGTCTCAGGTGTGGAGGAGCACTCCCTGCACCTCTGCAGGTACAGAGTTCAATCCTTCACAATGATACTGTTGTTCATCACATTCATTGTCCCCTCCATGCTGGTTCGCCTAAAGATGTGATTCTATCTATCAGTAAACTAAACGACCCCTGCTGGTCTCAGCAGAGGAGGTTAGCCTGGTGGTCAGGGTGTTGACTTCATGTGTTGAGTTAACTCTGTAACTCTGTTCTGTCTCTGTGTTCTTGTTCAGTCGGGCAGGACCACGTTAGTTTCCTGGGCTTGTTACATGTTGCAGCTTGTTACCTCTCATCTGGGTTTGTGAGGAGTGACTGAATCAATGCTGTTCATAATGTTTGTTGTTGACTGCATGGTATCATCTCTGTGTTGCAGTTGATGGTTAATCAGCACATCCAGCCTGAGTGAGACTCAGTCCCAGATGACAGGTCGACCAGCTTTATGACTGCTAAATATATGAGGGAATAACATTTTCTTGAATGTACTTCAATTTACACTTTACATGTTTTTTAAAGATAATGTAGTTTGGTTGGTATTTTGTTTCTGGAACAAACACAAAGACATTTTACTGACAGTTTAATTAACTAAGTTACTAAGATAAAGAAAGAGAAAATGATTACTGGATCTGCGCTGTGATTTAGATCCTCTCAGCTGTACTGGGTTCATGTTCCACACCTCCACCAGGTGGAAACCTGTGTGTGTGTGTGTGTGTGTGCGTGTGTGTGTGTGTGTGTGTGTGTGTGTGTGTGTGTGTGTGTGTGTGTGTGTGTGTGCGTGCGCGTGTGTGCGCGTGCATGCGCGTGGGGGGGTCACATTCCTCACTAGCAAATGGAAAACAAACAGTAAAAATATCACTACAATGTAACACATGGATTAAAGTTTATTCTCAAAAATAAGATGCATTCCTTACTAATGGTTCTATTTGCAGATAATTCTGTACAGTATAAGTACATACATAATAATTACAAGGGTTCTCAAATTTCAGCGAGCAAACACAACATCTATCTAAGTAACAATCATTAAGATGACATCTACCCCACTATAACTACATCGATTGATTAACGGAACACAGTACCAAACAAATAATACTGTAATGAATACTTGCATGTTGCACTGATAAATGAACCTGGTAATATTTACACGTATACATACAGTTTGTATCCAGGATTGTCTGGAGAAGACACATCTTGGATTAATCCTCCACATAAAAGGTATCACTGTATAACTGGAGCCTCTGTAGGCCAAACCTGAAGACATGAACTCCAGAGCTCCAAAGACATCTGAGGTCACATAGCAAACTGTCACGTTTCACAGAAACACACACAAGTGTTGAGGATGCTCAGGGTGAAACCACTGCAGAAGGAACTGGGTTGAAGCCATGATGACCCAAGGTCGCTTCAACTGACTGGACTTGGATAAGAGGTGAAACCTTGTGTCAGTGCGGTGAACTGAAGGATGAGAGGTGAACCGAAGGAGCCCCTCGAACCGAAGGAGCCCCTCGAACCGAAGGAGCCCCTCGAACCGAAGGAGCCCCTCGGATGAGGGGTGAACCAAAGGAGTCCGCTTGCATTTGATAAAATCCTTCATAATAAAACCTGGATGACTATGACTCTTCACCATCAGACCTTTTATGATGTTCTATCAGATGTGATCTTACAAGACAAGAGGACAAGACTGTGATGTATTTCGCATTAAGGCAGCATGACTGCAGAGCCTTG
>CAAKHC010006859.1:2079-17524 GCA_901007825.1 Macroramphosus scolopax
TTAATATACTGGTCCTTTGCATATTCACTAACCCCCCCTTGACAGCACTAAGAATTCCCCTGCAAGTACCAACACACCCAGCTCCAACCAGTACACACACACACACACACACACACACACACACACACACACACACACACACACACACACACACACACACGCACACCGCTGCTGAAGGTTTTTATCCTCCTTGCAATGCTTTGTTAATCAGAGGGATAGCACTTTAGGAAATATGAAGTGTATTCTAATATCACTCACTTTCCCCCTGTCAGATATGATTAGGTCAGGCCCGTATCCTCCCATTGATCTCAGCAGACGTGCTGCTCACACCGACCGGGGCTGCAGACACGCCACGCTCGCTATATGTGCGGGTTTTTTTTTTTTTGTCCAACATTTCCATGACTGACTGAGGTTGCTATGGACCATCGGAAGCAGCAGCAGGTGGCTCAGGCGTGTTGTCACACATGTTGTTGGGCAGCTGTACATGTACATCAAGCAGGTCTTTTCATTAGTTTGGGTTATTCTCCTCGATGACACCGACACACACACGAGACTCTGCAGAGACACAAAGCCAGTTGAGTTTGATCAATTATTATTGATTGTGTGCAGACTTCAGATTGAACATACTGAACCACGTTACACATCCGAGGCTGCACGTACAGTAACGACATTAATAGAGGCAAATGCAATAATAGTGCAGATTACCGTAATCCTTGAAAGTGTGTGTGTGTCTGGCTTGACCACAAGAAGCAGCAGATCTGGTGTTTTGGCAGATCTGGCAGCTGCTGCTGCTGCTGCTGCTGCTGCTGCTGCTGCTGCTGCTGCTGCTGCTGCTGCTGCTGCTGAAGCTGCTGCTGAAGCTGCTGCTGCTGCTGCTGAAGCTGCTGTTGCTGCTGCTGCTTTCAGCTGCTGCTGCTGCTGCTGCTGCTGCTGCTGCTGCTGAAGCTGCTGAAGCTGCTGCTGCTGCTGCTGCTGCTGAAGCTGCTGAAGCTGCTGCTGCTGCTGCTGCTGCTGCTGCTGCTGCTGCTGCTGGCTGCTGCTGCTGCTGCTGCTGCTGCTGCTGCTGCTGCTGCTGCTGCTGCTGCTGCTGAAGCTGCTGCTGCTGCTGCTGCTGCTGCTGCTGCTGCTGCTGCTGCCGCCAGCCTGCCAGCTCTTTATCTGTGTGGTTTTGTGTACATCATTTTCATGAGCGACTGCGATTGCAGTCCAGGATGATGTAAGCCTGTGTTAATTCAGTGTGGACAGTGCAGGCTTTGTTCTGTGCCCTTTGGTGCTGCTCCAGAGCTGCGCAGGGCTCGCCTATGTGACCCCTACCATTGTAGCGCTATGTGAGTGTGAAGCGTTGTTTTGCTGCCACAGTTAAATCAAATATGCGAAGCTGGGCAGGGCGAGAGCGGGAGCATATTTTAGCTTTTCCATTTGGATATTTTCTCTCCGACGTTAGTTTGCATTTTTGCATCATTAAGTTGTTTATTTTTCTGAGTTCTCCTGTGACATAACTCGTCCCTTTTAAGTGTTTCAGATATTTGTGAAATGCAAAGGAGGGAAAGTGGAATCAGACGGTCTTTGATGTTGCTGCTGCCTCAGTGTGGTGTGTCAGTAGAAAATGAGATCGAGACAAAGATGTTCACCTTACCCTTTTGTAAAGATGACATATATGTTGAGGAAGCCTTTGTGGTTAGACTTAATCAGCATTTACACAGTCTCCTACAGTAATCTAAAACCACAGGTGTAGTTAACAGGATGAGGAGAGTCAGAACTTACTTTGCTCTATTTCCTGACCTATATGAAGTGCACCATTGGCGTCAAACAGCAGCTGCACACGTAGACGTTTACACTTTCAATCATCAGATCAGGATAACAACAGCAGCCAAAATGGATGCATCTTTATACTTTTCACGCACCTGTTCTTGGTATTTAGTTTGTGAATGTTTTCCTTGTTACGGCAGCGTTTCAATGTGCTTAACGTTACCTTTGTTCTCTTGTTTTAGGTCTCAGCCACAACAAACTGAGATTTCATCAGCAGCATGAATCCACTTCCTGTTTCAACTGAATAAGTGTCAGCAGTCAGTTCACTGCACGAATCCTTCCCAGACATACGGTCCTAACCTCCGCACTGCACCAGTCGGCCGGTCCCCTGAAAGGACTGCTGCACTGACACCGTCCACCCACCCAACCAGGAGCCAGATGGCGCTTCTGGCCAATCAAATCATGGACGCAAGGATTCTCAGCAGCATGAATGGGAGAGTGGAGCTCTCCCAGTTCTTGAGGGTTGCCAATCAGAGCATCGTCTCCCAGGTGAACTCCCCGCAGGATGACAGCCGCAAGAACAGGAAGTATCCCTGTCCGCTGTGTGGGAAGCGTTTCCGCTTTAACAGCATCCTCTCCCTCCACATGCGCACGCACACCGGCGAGAAGCCGTTCAAGTGTCCGTACTGCGACCACCGAGCTGCACAGAAAGGCAACCTGAAGATACACCTGCGTACTCACAAGCAAGGCATTCTGGGCAAAGGGCGAGGACGGATCAGGGAGGAGAACAGGTTGCTTCACGAGCTTGAGGAGCGGGCGATACTACGTGACAGGCAGATGCGAGCCGGTCACATCGGCCCTCAGCAGACATCCCTTCTAACCCAGCTTCAGCAACCTCAGCAAAATCACTTCATGAACAACTCTGTGGATGCGCAGGGCCGACCACAGACATCCACGTCCCCTAAGGTGACTGCCATCTTCGAGGAGCCCATCCAGCCTCAGCCCGCCGGTTTCCGCTGCTCCTTCTGCAAAGGGAAGTTCAGGAAGAAGCAGGAGCTGGAGCGCCACATCCGGATCCTGCACAAACCCTACAAATGCACCTTGTGTGAGTTCGCCGCCTCACAAGAGGAGGAACTAATCGGCCACGTTGAAACCACACACATCACCACGGATTCGGGAGCTGGACCTAAGCCGGCGACGGGAGCCAGCGACAAGAGGAAGCCCGTCGGTGAATTCCCCTGCGAGATTTGCGGCCAAACCTTCAGCCAGGCCTGGTTCCTCAAGGGTCACATGAGGAAACACAAGGACTCCTTCGAGCACTGCTGCCAGATATGTGGCCGTCGCTTTAAAGAGCCCTGGTTTCTCAAGAACCACATGAAGGTCCACCTGAATAAGCTGGCGTCTAAGAGTAATCTCCCCGTGGAGCATAACAACTCTGTCAACATGAGTCATCTCACACAGGATCATCAGAGCAACATCTACTCACAGTACATGTCCCGCCTTCACAACAGGTTCCTCGCGGCTGAGAGAGTTGACCAGACAGATTATAATCAGATCCTCGCCACCGCAGGTGTTGACTTAAAGGTTAGTGAGATGCTCGGGAGGATGATATCTTCAGGTCCGGGGCCTCTAACTGATGCAAAGAGCTCTTCCTTGTTGGGCTTAAATCATCTCCAACCTCCGCTGAGCTCCGCCAATCTGGAATACTTGCAGAAGGTGTTTTCCAACAGAGAGAGACTTCACAGCGGCAGCTACCCGGGCTGGCAGATCATGACGCCCAGGCTGCCTGTTGAACAGCAAATGTTCAGTCCTAAAGACCAGCAGCATCAGCAGCGCTCCTCCTACGTGCCTGTAGACGAGGGGAAAGTGTGTCTGGGTGACCCAGACGCCGGCGCCATGAGCCGACCCAGCAGCCGGGGCAGCCTGAGTCATCATGGGCCAGCGGAGGTCGTCACGGAGACGGGGAACTCCCTCGCTGGAGGTGCTCTGGACCATCAACCACCATCTTCTTCTCCACCTGCAGGTAACTCAGTCAATGACAACTAATCTCCCCAATTTCACAAGTTCAGTTCCGCAGACTAAAACATGCATCCGGCTCTAATTAACGACTATTGTGTTGGATTATGGGTAATGTAGGAACCAGTGTTTTTGGAGATTAAACATACCAGGGAATAAAATCTGCTGCTTGGGACATTGGGGGACATGGGACATTCTTGCCTTTAATTGACAGCATGCAATACAGAGGCAGACAGAAAATACAGAGGGATGGATGAAGTGTAATAAAAATCAAATCACATCAGGGATGTTTGTTTGGTGTCGGAGCCCGGAGGCCTGACGTTCCCTGAACTTTATGGAGTTCTAATCACGGGATTACCCTTTAATAAATTCCCCTCAGTTTTATTTTCTAATCCTTTATATGTGATGTATTTCCCCTTTCTTAAATACAACACGTGAAGTGCAGGGTCAGCAGCGCCACCGCTCGTTTTACAGCCGTCCACAAGGACCTTGTCTTCCTTTTTAAAAGATAATGGCATCATGTTGAATTGTAGGGATAATTAGTACCCTCTATTTTATATCCGTCACATCCCCACCCCTTTGCCTACGGGGGCACAAGATGTTAATGCATGCCATCTGGTGTTTTTAATGATTTGATATATACCACCCAGTGATTTTTATGATTTGATCTACCACCTGGTATTTTTATTGATAGTCTTCTGTTCCACCTGGTGGTTCGGATGATTCGGCTCTCTGGGTAAATGCCTCTCTTGTCATGGCATCCTGCGAGCGTGTTATCATGAGCCTAAATTATTGCTGTAACAGGGGCTTTGAAGAGCAAAGAGGAAAAACAATTTGAACTTGCTTTCTGTTTCTTCCGAGCTCGTCACCATTGTTCCGTCCTCGTCCCTCCACTGCTGTTATGTACATCTGAGTCTGACGTGCTCTTGTAGGATTTGATCCAGCATCCTCTTAAACGATGGCCGTATAGCAGAGATAAATGGATCAGGTCTAATCTCATTAGGTGTTTTGTCTCCATATTGTACACACATACTGGTATCTGCATATTTACATGTAAATGCTGCTGTTTTATGGCCAAATCCGTTTTCTGGTTGCTGTTTTTTAAGAAAACATATTCAAGCTCTGTTGTTGTTGTTTTTTTTTTTCCACTTCCCCTCTTCTCCCTCTATCTCCGAGACCATACGGTGTCACTTGCAGAAACATTTATGATCGCTGGCTAGCTGAGGATTTGCGTGCACGCAGTTCTGGGACGGCACATTCAGTATCAGACTCTAATTTCAGTCAATATTAAGCATGGAAACTAATTCATTGTAAAGGTCAGGCGTCATTGCTTTAGTCAATGATGAATCCGGCAGGCTCTCTCTCTCTCTCTCTCTCTCTCTCTCTCTCTCTCTCCCCCTCTCCTCCTCTCCTCTCTGTTCTTAGTCCTGTGTAATGGTAGACTCACTCTGGGGGCTTAGCACCGCATTGTTTAGCTCTGACAATATATCCCAGAGACCTCTGCAGCTGCTCCCTGCGCTCACAATGACAGATTAATTAACACAATCACACGCTGCTGGCCCTGGCTCAACACACAGGTCTGCTGCGGGACAGATAGGTAAATCCTACACATATGGAGAACACGCACCACTTGATGAGGGTTTAATAACAGGGATAAGTTTTTTCGGAGGTGGGGGGTTGTAACTGATCAAGTCTGTCTGTTTCGATGGTTGGACGCAGTGAGAGAGAGAGAGAGGGGAAGGAAGAGGAGGAGGAGGAGGAGGAGGAGAGAAAGTGTTTTCTAATTCAGGAGAGCGGAGATGCTGAGGAAGAATTACCACTGCCAGATGTTCAGCTTGAGGAACATTGATTAGTCCAGAATTACTGGCTGCATTATTCATAGTCAGCCTATGGTGGTCATGAAGTTATTGATGTTCTCAATATGGATAGCAAATATAGTACAGTCATGGCTGTCAGGGTAAGAGACGGCTCCTTCGCCTCGCACGTCCAGATACAGTGCAGCCTTTAGAATCTCTGCCACAAATCTTAAATTAGAAACTGGTTTCAATGGCAGGGCGTGTGTGTGTGTTATGAATTACTTCTCCCAATATCAGATCAGGGGCAGATTTTTGAAAATGCACTTTAATTATAATCTGAGATTAAGAATAACGACTCCTCTTAAGATGGTAAACTAATGAAGGGTGCGCGCTGCGGGCCTCTGACCTACATCGCATCAGCCCGCGAATAAAAACATGCCTAACAAACATAAAATGCTCTGACAGTTATTAATTAGTCCCATTCAGTACTCTTAACCTCGAGGTCGATGAGCAGACACCATGTAATGATGTTGTGTCCACATATGTTTTACCCCGTTTTACCCTCTTTTTTTTTTGAAAGCGTTTCAGCCACGAGATCCTCAGAAGGATACACGTCCGTAAGAGTCGGGGCGGTAATCTGAGCAGTGATTTACCCAGAAACGCACATAAATCCGGCTGGCTCAAAGAATATCAAGTTTCCTTCAGCTATTCCTGTTCCATCCCTCTGTTGTTGTGATTGATGGCAGGAGGAGGCAGCACTTTATGGTACAGTGAACAAACATGGTCGCAGTTAAAAGGGAAGGAGTGCAGAACGATGCAAGGATTATTACAATTATAATAAGTTACGATAATACCCTCAGCAGACTGGACTGTACTTACTGATAAATCGTTGGAAATGATCGTAAATACCTGGGATTGGATCGCTTTCTTCAACCAAACCATTAAAAAAAACATATATTACTTAAACATTAGTTACTTTTGTTGTGCACTTTAAGTCACACACAATACTGTGTAGTTACTATGTTATAACTCATTACTTCATGGTCTGACTATCATGATTAAAGTATGTTTTTATGTTAATTAGCTTCCTGCTATCGCCGGTTGGTTATTAAGGAGCTAATTGAGTTCTGCATCCCCCAGAAAAAAAGTGAGTGGGGGTGGGGGCTGTAAAAATAGGTAAGTTAATGCTGAGGTAGTCGTAAGAATAATGTGGAACTATATAATAACTTGTAATTGTGATGTATGACTTTAGATCCGGGGGACACGAGGGTAAGTAATGACCATGAAGTAATGTGGGACGGCTTAGTATATCTTAGTGGGGTGTACCACTTTACATCGGGCCGCAATAAACACAGGAACATGTAGAAACGATTACTTATTAATGTTTTTGAGTTCATCTCGTGCAGAGAGAGTCGAGTATGATGCTCGTGAGTTGATCATTACGGTTGATCTTTCAGTCTCTCTCGTAAATCCTCATCATGTACTAAGTACTCCTCCATCATCACACTGTCTTGGTTCCTCACGTGCTCCACGGTAACTACGCGCCAGCCTCGTGTACCATATTGTCGAGTGTTTGTGGATTCTTATTTCCATCCGTCTGGCTCTCATTCAGAGATCAGAGTCTGGCTGACTGCTTGGTCCAAACTGATTACCTGTTGGATTTTCTGTCTCCCTCTCACTTCTGTCTTTTAATCCTCTTTTTAATTATTATTGCGGATATGAGGCTCAAATTAAGCTCAAAATGCTTGTTTTCCTAGCATGCAGATAAAACGATTTACCCAGGGAGTTCTGAACACCTGCCTTGAAATATTGTTTCCACTGTCTCCTGAATGCCATTTGGCTTAATTGACTTGGAAACGTCCCAAATGCGTCATTGACTATGTGGTCTAATTAATATTAATAATATATGCTATTATAAACATCAAAGAACATCTGGTGCCCCTGTTTTTCTCGCCAGTCTTGTGTGTGACTCTCGCTCTCAATCTGTTTCGTCTTAAAAAAAAAAAATCCCCAACCAGCCACCATGTACGAGCCGCTCTGCATTTCAGGTGCTTGATTGCACACAAAGAAAGAGCCAAAGCTTCACGGTATATAGAGTTTATATCTACGATATAACTGCCAAATGCCTGTGTAAGCACATAGCATGTGAGGCTGTGGCTGCAGTGACAGTGAGATATGCTTGTAAATCTTAAAGCCCATTTCCATACGAAATGAATCACTTGTTCAAGCCCAGCTGCATGCCTTTTATTTTTTCCACAGACACGTCTCTCTCTCTCTCTCCGTCGAAGCATTTATTCATTTATTTATTTATTTACCTTTTTTCCTCTGGCTTTGCACACCCGGTAAGGTCAAATAACTCATACGCATCACTTCATTAGATGCTCTGTGTTAGGTGAGAGAGGCTGGGGTTTGTAATGATGCAGTAATTGGAGTTTTGGTTGATAAATCTAAGCTCTAAAATTACTCCCCTCACATAATGTGAGCCTCAGCAGTGTAAGTAAATCTTAAACTGATTAAGTTAGCATGAACCAGGCAATCACAAAGATGGCACCCGTCCAAAGGAAGGAGGAAAAAAAGAAGAAAAAGAGGCAGAGTCGTCAGTCTTTGTGTTGTTTTACTGCTCTCATGGAGGCTGGAAACGGGCTGAGGGAGGTCCACGCTGAAAGATGAGGTCACATATATGTGTTTTCTGCATTTGGAGCTGACCGGTAATGTCATCGTAATTTAAGCCACAGAATAATTGAGACATATAGTGTCTCTGAAAGAATTCCATTAAGCAGTTTGGATTTTTTTCTTCTTGTGTCTGTTACTGGAGACGAGGGTGTGGCACTGATGAAGACTCTTTCCCGCTCCTGCACACCCACGCAAGCCTCCATGCACTTTTAATGTATGTACACACACGTGTGTGTACACAGTGCATTCACACACACACACACACGCACACACGTGCACACGCGCGCACACACACACACACACACACACACACACACACACACACACACACACATACTGTCATGTTGATTACATTCCATAGAGTTACATTAACTTACCCTAACCCTTAACTTAACCCTTACCTTACCTTACCTTACCTTACCTTACTACCTTACCTTACCTTACCTTACCTTACCTTACCTTACCTTACCTTACCTTACCTTACCTTACCTTACCTTATCTTACCTTACCTTACCTTACCTTACCTTACCTTACCTTACCTTACCTTACCTTACCTTAGCTGGCCTCAATAAGGGAGACGAGTCCCCACAATGTAAGTGTGTAAACAGATTTATGTCACCATAGTACAACTACCTGGCACACACACACACACACACACACACACACACACACACACACACACACACACAGGAACACACGCTGGTTCCAGTACGATAATTTGCCATCTGAGCTGGGATTTTTCAATTTCATTAGATTGTATTTAATGAATACGTGGGTGTCATTACAGGTTTGTAAATTTGAAATATTAAGAAACATTCCTCCTTTTTACTGCCGTTCGCTGCACAAAGGTGGTTTTCCTATTAGAGTTGGAAACAAAGTAAAGCAACAACTGCAGATCATTAGATCTGGATTTATCCCCCAGCATTGCCTCAGGGTCAGATCTTGAGGTGTATGAAATTGATATTTCTCTGGCGGGGATGAATCACTGTTGTAACTCAGATATTAGTCCATTAAAGAAGAACAATAAGGCATCAATATGCATAGAATTAAATTAATGGTGGTGGGTTTATCTCCCTATCCCAGACGCATCCCTAAAAGACACAGTATAATGTATGACCTGACCTTCAAATGCCAGGAGAGTGTTGGGCAATAAACTGCCAATATTTGTGGCTTAATGGCGTCGGATGACTTTTACTGTAATTGGAATGGCAGCGAAACAGCTGGGCTGTTTAAAGACAGTGCGAGGCTGAGGTCTCAGACAATCACTATCTCAGAATGGTCACAGGGAGTGTGTTTAACCCTGGAGGGTGTTTCTATGGAAGCTATAAGGATTAAACTGTAGGTAAACAGACATGAAAGATCACCTGTAATTAACAGTTGAGGTGAGAAGGATCAAATCCGGGTTTAAAACCGGAGGGAACGAACATGGGAGGAGACGTCGTTCTTCACAAGAATACACTTTGTATTACACTTTGTGAATTATGTTCCCGACACGCCATCCTTCAACTGTGAGGCAAAAATAAACTCGGCTCCGGCGCATGATGCGGTTAATCAGAACTGCTCACATGTTGGACTTTGTTACTTTTGACTGGGAAACCAGCTCACTGGTTTTGATGGAATGAGGCTCTGAGTCTGCGTTGTTCCAGCTGCTTTACAATCTCACTGTTTATTATTTCTGCAGGAATCTTGTTTGGCGTTAACATCTTTTGGGTGTATTTATTGCACATGTTGGTGGCGTCCATACTGTAAAATGATGGATCACTGGAGCTGAAAGCTGATTACAAGCTTGATTTACTGCAGGGCAGCACTTAAATCATTCAACTCAGCCTGGTACGGGATTGCAACATTTTTCATGTTTAGAACGGTCGTTGCCACACACTGTTCTCTGCAGAAAATGCTCAGTATTCATTGTATACGCATTGATTGTGATTGTGTTATGTGTTTGCTGTCTGCGTTAGGTGAGAACGTCTACAGGTGTCCACTCTCCAGTGACTACACCGCTGCACAGACAGCCTCCCTCAGTTTCCATCTGGATCGCTACCACTTCCCCCACTGGCAGAGCAGCAGGGATCTCTCCTCGCCTCTGCAGCCCACCAGCAGCAGCTCCAGCCCCAACCCCAAGCTCAGACCCCGGTCCAGGGAAGACTGGAGCCCTGCCACAGGTCACTACCTTGCTCTGGAGAGCCACGGTGACACCGCCCTGCTCATTAACAAGCAGTCCGACCTCAGTGACAAAGATCCAGGTGTTGATGTCTCATTAGCCGGTCGTACCAGGAAGTCCCAGTATGAGCCTCTAGATTTGTCTGTCAGGCCGGAGTCTATTCCATCTCATTCAGCCATGTCTCCTGCCGCACTGGTGCAAATGTCCGGTGTGTTTAGTAACGGACTCACCTCGTCCTCTACCCGCCGGCTACAGAGTTACTCTAATCTCACAGCTGAACCTGCCTATCAGTGTGACCTGTTGGTGGAGGAAGAGGACACAGGCTCCGCTCAGCACAGTGGTGAAGATGAATTTGACCAATCTGCATCCATGGACGGGAGGGAGGACCCGAATGATGATGCTGCCAAGTGGAAGATGTTAGAATATGATGTCCTCCAGTCCGAGGAAGAGGGACATGCCGGCGCTGACTTCCAGGGTCCTGGTGAGAAGCATGACAAGCTGGGGCAGTGGGGCAGAGCTGCAGCTGAATCCAGCACGTCCTCGCTGGAGAACTTGACTCCAGAACAGCCCAGCCCCCTCCAGCACCAGAGTGGCCTGCTCTCCTTCTTCATATCCCAGAAGAACCTGAGCGGCGCACCTGCCGGCGCCCTCAACGCCACTCTGAACGGCGGGGGGGACGTGGAGAAAGACGTGGCATCAGGTGAGCATGAGCTTACATATCCTACATGTGAAATGAAGCCGTCACAGATGTCAAGATGTGATCTGCCTCCAGATATGAAAGTACATACTGCCACCTAGTGGTCAGAGAACAGACGTCCCTCATCTTGTTATCTACCACACAGATGCTTTGGCATCTCACTGGAATCGCTGCAGATCTTTTTTTCGGGGGGGAACATAACAACAATAATAACATTAATACAGCTTAACGTCCTGCTTGTCATCTGCTTATAAAGTTATGTGGCTGGCTGAAGTTTGTTGTAACCAAGGCGGAACATTGTTAGCTACAAGGATGCTGCCAAAGACGATCCCAAAAAAGTTTCTGGCAGCTTCTCAGCCCTCGAGTGTGAAGAGCGAGTGCGATTGTGTGATTGAATCATTGCCAATTACGAACAACACATTTTCCTTACACTTATTGGAACCTTTTCTTTCCTTTTTTTTTTCCTTGACAGATCTTATCTCCAGACACAGGTGTGCAGCACTGATTGCCCTACACTTTAAGAGATGATATAATCTCCTTGTGTGATAGGTTACAAATCGCCCCAGCCAATGGAGCCCATTGATAGAGAGGCTTAAGCTCTTGTGCTGGTGTGATATGCTTGCTGAGTGCAGATTTAATAATGCTGTCTCTCAGGAGAGGGAATCCAACAGCTGGGGTCTTTGATATGCATGTATTATGAGTGCAACATGATACACCTTCTCTCTGATCCCCCCCTCTTATTCAGAAACCCAATATGTTCATGTGAAAGACAGGAAAGTGCCTGTCAACTCCATTAGGGATTAACATCTGCTCCCTTCCTTTATGATTCTAACAGCAAGATGTAGTTTTCTATTTGATTGTGCAGATGGTTATTAGAATACCCCCCCCCCCCTTAACTCCTGCCATAGCCGTCACACTGTTCATTATCTGTGATTGCTTTTATTGCATGTAATGTATTTAAAAACAAAAACAGGATTTAGTTAATCTACTTTGAGTTCTGAGCAAACGTGAAATTCCTTAAAAAAATTGGCATCAAAAACAGCATGTTATAGCTCTTTATCTTCTTTTTCAGCCGTCACAGGCTGCAAAAAAAAATAAAACCCACTAGCTGCAAAGAGTTGTGATGGATCGATAGGTCGTCCATATTTCTGCCCTCCCTGAGGAAGTAGATGTCAGACGGAATAAAGAGCCGTCAGTCAGACAGGACACGGAGACAGATAACTGACATTGAGAGTCCGTCGAGCGTCCTCTAAAAGTGAGCTAAGCAGGTGGCCCGGCAGGCAGCCCGTCCTGTCGGCGGCGTTGACCAGGTGGTTTTGTCATGGGGCTGTCTCCTGTTGCCCCCGTCATCTCCATACTGCGTGGCACGTCGAGTGGCATGGTGACATATTGCCGGGCAGTTTGGACATGGAGTGATGTGTTTGTGATGACAGTTCAGGTCGGCTCCAGTGTGCCAGCAGTGGTAATTGGCCAGATGGTGACCTCTGGTTGAACCTGTCTGCATGCTCATTAGTCTCACTCAGCCCTCCCTCGTGTTTTTACCTCTCATCGCTGCGCTGCCTCGACCGAACCACTAGATGGCGGCGTTTACCTCTCCTAAGATGCGGTGGTATCATTGGGTCTATCGTTTGGAAATATGAAGACACGCATTCATATTTCATAAGCACAATTGGGGAAAAGTATTTCTGATGATGGAGTCATGCAGCTCCGGGATGCCTTGAACTTCAGGGTTTTATTTAACTTAAAGCCTAGTTAAGTAATTAACCAAACCGTGTCACGAGATCAGGCCTCTCAGATGCATGAGAACTGGTGAATATGAGAAGATTTAGAGTGAAAGAACACGGCGGGCCCGAGAGAAAGAAAAGGCACTGATTTGAAAGGTTGAAAGGGTTGAGTCATTATCTCATTGTCTGACCTCTGTGTCCCCTCCGCGGAGAGGGTGACAGAGAGCGAAAGAAAAGGCAGAGAAAAGGAGTGAGAAAGATCCCCATAGATGGAGATAGATGGAGCGACAGCGAGGTGAAAGAGGAGCGTTAGTGCGGGGCTGTCTTCATGAGCAGATGTCGTTTGAGGGCAGCGAGAGGGCAGCGAGGCCTGCCTTTGTGCCGTGCTTCTCCTCATGGAGATAATGAAGGGTGGAGCACTGGGAAGGATGTGCAGTCATCACTCACTGTCTGTGTGCCATCAGAGCTCAGCCCTGTGTCATCCGTCACCATTCAGCTCCTCTGGCCCCCGGCGGCCTCGCCACTGTCATCATGGTCATTATCTCAGCCACAACACACACACACACACACACACACACACACACACACACACACACACACACACACACACACACACACACACACACACTCGTATAGATGCATGCAGGTGCAAATGTAGAAATGTGCTGAAACGGTTTGATTCTTCTGCTGCTGATGCAATATTTGAGAAACTTTCTTGATGACTTGAGGAAGCATTTTATTCTCAAAGGTTAAATGTTGTCTAAACCCAAGTTCTAATGTCAAACTACATGGATCCAGAAAGGCAATTTAATGCCACTCTTGGACGTTTTCCTGACATGAGTTTTATGTTTATGTTTCTGCCACTGAAAGCTGCAGCCAGCAGCCAGTTAGCTTAGCTTAGCTTAGCATAAAGACTATAATGAGGTCTTGGGGGAAAACACAAGTTGTAAATGATCATCCAGGTTTTAATCAAACCCCTGGGATAGATAGACAGGCATCTATTGTGATCCGGACTGTCCAAAGTGCATCACATAGATTACAGACGTACTTCCTGGTTCAACTCTGACCCAGCATGCTTTGTGCACACCGAGTTTCCTGTCCGGTGACTTTCCGTGTTAAGTGGTTCCGGTGTTTATTGAGGGTCCGATTGTCTGAGTAACGACACTCCCAGCTCATCAACTAAGATGCTCTGTTATACAGACACACAAGGCCAACCGGCCGTCATTTCATCATCTTACAGATACGAGACTCTGCAGCAGGAGACGGGCGATCGATTCCCGTGTGCACCCACCAGTTTCTCCTTCTGAACTCAGATCAGTTCTTCTATTTTATAATGTGGAGACGCTACGTTCCATTTAGGTACTAAAATACAAATGTTTATGGTTTAAAATGCGCCCTTTGTGTCCTCCTCAGACGGACAACAAAAGGTTGCTTTATGACCGTATCCGAGGACGAGGGCCGTGACGAAGGTCGCTAACAGACGGCCGGGGATGAGAGCGGGCTTCATGTAGTGATGATGACGGGGTTCCCAGATCTCAGCAATTGTTTGGGGATAACCAACATAAAATAGATATATCGATATATATAAAGCCTATATACAGTATATATATAATACTGGCCTACTGTAGTATTCTACAGTCAAAACACACCAGAACAACAACACACAATCCCTCCTTTCCTTTTTTCCTATTCCATTTTTCTATGTGTGTGTGTGTGCGTGCGTGTGTGTGTGTGTGCGTGTGTGTGTGCGTGCGTGTGTGTGTGTGTGTGTGCGTGCGTGCGTGTGTGTGTGTGTGTGTGTGTGTGTGTGTGTGTGCGTGTGTGTGTGCAGGTATGGGAGTGTACCTTCACCCGTGTGTAGCATGTGGCCGGTCGGTGGCTGCAGCAGCCAATGAATGGACAATCATGTGGTGAAGAGATAGATGGCTCCGAGCCCGCCGCTGTCTCCTCTAATTGTAAAATATTAGTTACATTAGATTCCGGCCTGTGATTAATGGAACTTATTTGGAGGTTGTCCTCTCTCGGACCTCCCCTCTCCTCCTGGTGGGAGGGAGGACGAGGAGGGTCGGAGGGAAGGGCGACACACCCGGTGAGAGGAAGACAGGCAGGGCAGCAACCGTTTGTGTGTAATAGATTACAAGACGGTTCCTGCGTCTGAGTGACTTCACAGGTTTCGGCGAGATCGCTTCTGTTGTCACGTCGGATGTGTGAATGTTGGGGAAAGTGGGACGACGGTTTCACAGCTCTCACATGCACGACGGCGAAAACTTTCATCTATAAAAAGTTTAAAGTTGCAACAAGCGAAAATATTACATCTGATAATGTGTTTCGCTGTCTGGTTTCCTGATTTGATGGAGAACCGGCGTGTTTACGACAGACAGGTGGAGTTTAACACAAACAAACACACGGAGCCCGTACCTGGAGAGGGACACGGGCTTCTTTTACTATTGTTCAAACACACACACACACACACACACACACACACACACACACACACACACACACACACACACACACACACACACACACACACACACACACACACACACACACACACACACACAGAGAGACACACACACACACACACACACAGAGACACACACACACACACAGACACACACAGAGACCT
>CAAKHC010006859.1:17544-28398 GCA_901007825.1 Macroramphosus scolopax
AGGAGAGAGGGAAGTGGGGGGGGAGACAAATGCCAGGATCCCTGAATCCGGCTCGCAAAAAAAAAAGGAAGCGACCCCTGCGGCTATCCTGGTCACACACAATCATGTCAGAGCCTACACACACACACACTAACCCACACACACACACACACACACACACACACACACACACACACACACACACACACACACACACACACACACACACACACACACACACACACACACACACACACACACACATACACACACACTCTTCCATTCTGATGATATTCAGATTGGTCAGGTCTGATCCTCTTGCTGACTACTGTGTTAATGTGTGTGTGTGTGTGTGTGTGTGTGTGTGTGTGTGTGTGTGCGTCCTTTATGGACATCAGGTTATTATACACCAGCAGATGGAGCATTACCTTTTATTGCTCACACCTTCTGTGAGTTTTCCCACATTTCCCCCGCAAAAACACCTTTTTTATGTAGATGTGAAAGCGAGTGTTCAGCTCGGCGCAGCTGTCTCGGCCCCCGATGAGGAGTGTGATAGAGAGGAAGAGGCGAGGGCGGGGTGAAAAGGCTGAGACAGCCCTCAGTTTTTGGGAAGTGATGTCAAATGACATCAGCCCATAATGGTTTACTGTAACCATGAATCAGAGAAAAATCCGTCGTGAGTGATCGACAGAGGGGAAAAGAGAAAGTCATTATATGAGGTAACATCTTAAAAATAGTAACAGCAGTGAACAAGGACACACGGTTGTCAAGGTAGAGGTAAATGAGTCATCCAGGGAGGGTTTTGTTTTGATCTTAGCAACAGGCTTCGGTGTCTTACGGGTTGTTTTTCCGCGGTCTTCCAAACATCCAGCAGCTATTCACTGTGCGCTCCGTGTGCTGAGGGTTCGCAGCAGCAGAGTTCTGTTGCAGGGGACAGACAGGAAGTTTTGGCATTCCTCGCCTCTCAGCTGCAGACGTCTGTCATTCCTCAACTCAACACTTTGCGTGTGTGTTTATTTGTCTGTGTGCGTGTGCGTGCGCGTGCGTGTGTGAGCAGGAAATGAGTTACAATGAATCAGGAACGACTGACCTTTTTGTCTCACAGAGCTTTTCTGTAAGTCGATCAAACTGTCACCGGCAGCGAGGCGGCCGTGGTGTTTGTACGCTGTTTTTCCTTTTTAAACTACAAGTAGCTTGAACACACTTTGACTCATTAGAACAACTTGATTGAAACTCCGAACTCTTTCTGCCTCGCAGACGCGTCAGACGCTCAGTGTTAAAGATGGCAGCTTCTCACCTGCCAACATCTGGTCCAGACAAACAGGGTGACAAAGTCTCATCTCCTCAGTCATCCTCCTGGGATGTGAGGAAGGTGTAACTTTCTTCATAGTAAAAATACATACCACTTCCTGCTGGTACTTCCATATGTAGGTAGAGTGGAACAAAGGAGAAAGAATTAGTCCTGTACTCCAAATCCTACTACGAAGTACAGTACCTGTGTAATAAATCCCCTGGAATGTGTTTGTGCAGCTCATCCTTCAAAGGAACACCTGACCAACTGCCATTCAAACAAACAGTAAGGGAAGACGCTGTTGCTTTTTATTGCTCTTCACCTGTTACACAACTCAGAAACATCCTGATAACATGAAGAGGTCCTGCAGGGCGTCCTGGTTGTCACCTGTCTGGGTCCCTGCAGGTACCAGAACCTGGAGGTACCAGAACCTGGAGGTACCAGAACCTGGAGCTGCTCCCTTGTCCGGCCGTATCTTCATCTAAGAACCAATAGGAAGTATTTTTAATATAAGACAGTTCCACTGAATTTCCAGCAAACTGCTTGCTGATGTCAGAGTTGTTTCCCTCCGGACACACTGTGGTTTGTGCTGTGACTTCTCATGACTCGTAACTGAGGACAAATACTCGCTCTGGTGATTGATTCACCACGAAGGTAATCTGGTTGTGGTAAAACGGGAAGTTCCCGGTATGCAGTCGTCTGTTGGCAGCAACGACAATGTGAGAGCTCCGTGCCAAGAAGCAGACGTCAGTACTTCTGCAGCTAATGACAATAAGAGGAGCAGCATGGTGGACGAGAGGATCAGGACCAGAGAGCAGCCAGCAGGGGGATTCAGACACACGGTCATGTGGTCCGTCGGTGGTGTGTCAGCGTGCAGAGTTCAATCAATTAGAACTATTTAAACACATCCGGTTCCGCTTTGATTCATGTCAGACCCAGTAGAGGTTCATTATATTTCTGCATGTTTCACGTTCTGGTTCCTGAATCTGCCTCCTTGTCTTGTTTCAGCTCGGAAGCCGTTCCAGTGCAAGTACTGCCCCTACAGTGCCTCCCAGAAGGGCAACCTGAAGACACACGTCCTCTGTGTCCACCGCAAGCCCTTTGACAACAGCCTGTACCCGGACCGCCGCCTGCGGCGCTCTCACACGCCTCAGAGGCCCTCGGGACCGCCTCCGAACATCACGGGGGACAAGCGCGCTCCGGGGGGAGACCGGATCGGCGTGACTTCACTCTGCGGCACTTGATGTTGTCATGGCAACAGCAGATTCAGACACTTCTGATTATTGTTTTAGTTTCACCTCGGAGGGGTTATGATGATTGAGATTGGTAAAAAAAAAAAAAAAAAAGAGTTAAAGGGGACCTGCTATGTTGTTGTTATTCTGTCATACAAAGTGTTACAATGTGGGATGTTAAAGTGGTCAACGTATGTAGGACGATGACAGACGGTCTCTGACTGGTCGTCTGCTCCGGGCGCAGCGTCCATGAAGTCCAGCGACCTCCTCAACTGCTCCGCTCAGGACTCCTCTTCAAGACTTCGGACGTTGTCTTCAGTGTGTCTCTCAGCTAAATGCTATTTCTTATCTCTCTTTTGACCCTCTGAATTTGGGGATGGGGAGCCATTGTAGGAGCTAGACTGTCAGACAGAGGATGAACTGTCTCAGGACAGTTTAAGATAAAATACTCTGAATCCTGAAAGCTGCTGAGTCGAGTCCCGGACGTCAAACACGGAGCTGCAGATGAACATACCAGGTCCCCTTTAACACCGAACCTTGATGTACATTCCAGTGTTTCTTGAAGAACCACAGTACGTATTTATCTGTAGCAAAGAAGCTGCCTATAAGAATAATAATAATAATAATAATAATAATAATAAAGTCCATGTGATGTGAAAGTGCAGCGAGGGTATTAAGAGCCGTTCTTTTTGTCAAAAGTGTCCAAACAATTCACCTGTTTCCGTCTATCAGCTCAACACTGAGCCGGCGCCGCGGCTGCCCGAAGCGTTTGCTCTTTCATCCAGTAAATACCCTGTGTTAGGTTTTTTTTTTTTTGTAAATATCGCTCGATTTCCCTTCCAGTCCACGAGTCTTGTCTATCTGTCAGGTTGCGGTGCCAGATGTTGGGGCTTTAATCGCAGCAGATGTAATGAAGTAGAATGTTGCACATCGGAGCTTCCATTTGTTCTGGATTCCACTCCAGGGAGAAAGCCTCTCTCACATATAATTATTGCCCATTACCTCCTATGCTTCATGCCCTGATGCTGGAACAATGCTCAATTAAGGGGAACCAAGTAAATGGAAAAAAGAAAAAAAAAAAAACCTGCAGAGATTCATTGATCGTACGTTCAGATGATTTTTTTCTGTTTTCTTTTATTTAGTGGAACCAGTCACGTGTGTGTAAACCAGATCAGCCCACTGGTGTAAAACAGGCACAATCAATGCGTCTATTGTACGCCGCCATTTATGGTAATCCCAGCATGATCCGGGTGCTTCATCCTCCCGTGCCAGCCGCCTGCCGTCCACCCGGAGATCACCTTGGGCAGCTGTGTGCCTGTGCAGCCAGGCCCGCGTAGCCACAGCGATGTGACTTTGACTGACAGTCGGCCTGACAACTCCATTCATGCGCCACCTGCTAGCTGTCAATCACGGCTGCCATCCCGGGGCTATTGACGGAGCTGTCAGCCCGTGTGAGACGTGTCTGTCAAAGCCCACCCACTCTGCCACTCCGTCTCCCTTCCTGGGCAGTCTGACATTTTTTTTTCTTCTTCTTACTGTCCTCCTTCCACCCTTTCTTTTCATCTCTCTCTCCGTCTTCCGCTCTCCTGCCTGTTTCCCTTCAGACGCCGCAGCCCCTTAATCCCTGATCCAATCACAGATTCTCCGGGTTCACATTTGTCATCCTCAGACGCTCTCCTGCAGGTGGCTCAGGAACGATTTACATGTGTTCTTATCACCGCTTCTTGTGTTTGTTTTAAGGCCGGTCGGCGCTAAACGCGACTGTCACCAATCCTTCCTTTCATCCCTTAAATTTCTCTCCGTGCCCTCTTCCTCCCCCTCTGCTCAGTCACCCTTCATCCCTCTACCTGACAGGTGACAAGGTCTGGGCCTCCACCTGACTGGCTAATCGGAGGCCTGTCATACCTGTCAATACTCCTTCAGAGCCACGCCGAGCCAGATCAGTCCAGAGCAGCAAATCTCCTGATTTGGCCAAGGGCACGGAGGGTTGTCGGGAGGAAGCTCCCAAATCTCACAACTTTGGAGAAAGTCAGCCGCCTGTCTGCCTCCAACAGCCCCGTGGATACGAACCTCATCCTGTCAGACGTCCTAATTAAGAACGGTTTCCCTTAAAGCGGGGCCTTTCATTAACGCCGGGGAAGTTTGTTAATTACTCCTAATGGAGATGAATGTTTTAGTTAAACGTGTCACTCCCACCGTCGCTGTCATACTTGTGAGGGTTCATCTGTCGTGATTATTCCCTTTGTTTTCCTCACTCGGGGCTCAACGTGTCACCAGCGTGAAGTCGAATCTGTTCGTTATCAAGTTCTTCTGACTTGACAGACGGGTGACACACAGACGTGAGGAAACTCCGGTCTGGGTCACCTTCACCTTTTTTTTGCTGACGATGACGACCTGTTTACGAGCGGTGAGTCAACCCTCAATCCCAGACGTCTATAAATAATCCTTCTCTGGAGAAACGGCGGACGCGTCATCGGCTCCATCACTGGTTCATCTGACCATCAGGATTAATGTTTCATGACGTGTTGAAGTCAACTTTTGAAAAACAAAGTAATCGTCAATAAACATCCGACCGGTCCCTTCGTCTTCTTCGTCTCCACGAGGTTTGATCTTCTCTCCGTCCTCTTTTCCATCATTATCATCTCCTCATCGTCACTCCCATTCCAAGTTGCGTATCTGCAGACCACGCTTGAGGTCTCTCTCAGCCCCGTCGAGCGAGGCGGGGCCGTGTTGGGCTAATCAGCCTGAATAAGTAAAGGAAACAGTTTGACAGGCCAGGTAATGAGAAGTAATGAATCACTAATCACAGTCTCTTACAACCCTCCGAGCACAGATGAAAAATTAAAGATAATTAGCTTGCACAGTTGTGAAAACAATATTTAAGACTGCCGGCATCACCTGATGCAAAGCCAACAGGTTTCCTCCTCCGACGTCAACGCGCCGCTGCAGTCCTGAGATCAGATGTTATTGGAGGAGCTGTGTGGATGTGATCTGATCAGGTCTCCTTATTTTCTCTTCCTGGCGATCTTCGCCAAGAGTGTGAAAAATGCCTCTCGTAGTTTTTCCCCTCCGGGTTTCCTTCCAGAGAGGAGGAGAATAAACATACCAGTGGCATGCTTCTAAAGCTCAACCCGGTCAGCGTTCCACAGGGGAACAGAGAGTGTGAGATAATATTCATTCACACACACACACACAGATGTGGAAGGTATTCCGGAGACATGTGGTCCGAGCTGCTGAGCAGCCTGGTTCCTGCCTTCGACAGCCGAGTGAAGGACGCTTTGACAGAGCCTGTGTTTGACAAGTCTGCGTGAGACTCAAAGTACAGGATCCAGACATGGGCTGTCAGTCAAAGCCAGCACATCTCCCAGCTGAGACGTGCCAGTTTAGTCACAGTTACAATGGAACTAATATCCGTTAACTGGAGCAAGGCACACATATGGGCCTGGTAGAGCCCCGTGTCCCGAGGCTGGGATTGAACAAATGCCAATGAACATAAGCCCAAGATATAAAAAGAATTACAAGGGGACAAATAAAACATGGGGATTATGTCAGTGTGAGAAATGGAGGCGCTGTAATGCCGCGTTGCCTCTGCTGGTTCGGCTTCCAGGGCCTGTGAGCTGCTGCAGCCTGCAGTCCTGCACCTGCTCGGAGGATCCAGGAGCTTTAGAGACAGAACGGTGAGCCGGCTGTTACACTGTACGAACCAGGGAGGGAGGAAGAGGAGGAAAGTGGGGCAGGACGCCGACTGATAGGGGCCCGGAATCAGACGCCAGTGAGTTTCAGGCGTACGTACGATACACATGTTCAGCTAAACACCGGCGACAGGATGTGACAGAACGTGAGCTCCGGCTCAGCCGCTCGTGTCGCGTCGTCGCCCCCCCAAAAGTTCTTTTCTAGCTCTTCCTCTCCCTCTCGGCCCGTCTCGCATAACAAACCGTCGCACCGAACTCCATTAAAATCACTTCACGGGGATGTGATAGCGCCTGAAGTTAAAGGCTATAATTGAAAAGCATTTGACAAACCGCGCCGCCGCCAAAGCGACAAGCTGTGATTCTCACTTGAGTTATTCAGTGGAAACGATGATCGCCGTTGTTTCCTGCCCGACACGACTCGCTCGAACCGCGCGTCTCTCAAAACAGTGATTCTTGGATTTGTTCACGCTAACGATCTTCAGATGGATCCACGCCCGGATAATCATTTCCTTCCTCACTACATGAGTCAGTAATGCAACGTACTGTAATATAACGGCTCCTGGAAGCCGTGTTTTCCATGACCTCTCTAATGAGATAGGAGCCAAAATCAGCTATTTGGGATCAGCCGACGCTCCAGCCGAGCTTCCTTTGACAACTTACTGCTCTCCGGAGCCGAGTATCCAGTCAGAAAGCCCCGAGAAGGGGAGAGTCTCCCCGGGAAGACGCTCCCGTCCGGTGATTTGAAGTGACAGCCGAGTCCCTGACAAACACACCTGTCATTGTTCAAGTCACATCACATTTACGGGCTCATGGACGGGCGAGGACGGAGGTGTGCAGGTGTGTCTGTGTGGGTTCGCGTGCTTGTTCACATGTGAGCCATAAGAAAGTTTCTCCCCCCCCCTCCACCCCCTCCTGTTTTCCAGACACGCCCCCCCTCCTCCAGCTGTTGTACAGGACCGCAGCCAGATTCCTTCATCGGACGATGTTTATGAAACAAGACATCTGGGCGTTTATTTTCAA
Organism: Macroramphosus scolopax; assembly: GCA_901007825.1. Classification (NCBI taxonomy): domain Eukaryota; kingdom Metazoa; phylum Chordata; class Actinopteri; order Syngnathiformes; family Centriscidae; genus Macroramphosus; species Macroramphosus scolopax. The sequence continues at coordinate 24,759 of CAAKHC010006859.1, forward strand.
ACGTGCGTCAAAAATGGATTTAATGTTCCGGAACCTGCTGACCATCGTTGTGTGGATCCGTTAGTGTCGCCGGGCTGGTCAGAGCACCTCCTTCTGTATTTATTTATTTATATATTTATAGCACCTTTCTACCTGTACAATGCTGCTTCGTCCATCCTGTGTCTCTGGAAGGAGCCGGGGATCGAACCTGTGACCTTCTGTTTACCAGACGTCCTGCTGATCCGGGCCTGTCCGTTCTGTGGTTGGGCAAGTTTTTCTTTATCTTTTTTTTTTTTTTTGGGTGGGGGGTGGGTGGGGGGAGGAGGAGGAGGAGGAGGGTGATGAGCTGCTGCAATAATAAGCAGATTTTAATGATTTACTATAAATCAGCTGCCGAGGCCTCTGCTTGGGGAGACTGAGGGGGATGACAGCTCCTGACTCACACACCTCGCAAATGCCTTGCTGATGATGTGTGTGCACGCTGGATCGTCAATCACCGGACTCACACACACACGCACACACACACACACACACCACACTTCTACAATAACATGCTCCCCAACACACGTACGCAGGTGCTGCGGCCGCACACATGTGCAGCCGCACACATGCTCCGCGTCTCCACCGTCTCCTCTGCGGTGGCAGGGGACAAATCAATCACGGGTACAGAAGTTCAAGGGGGTAAGAGATTGTCTAGTCCGTTTTTCCCTATGCTATTGATCCCATTTTACTGGCATCATCGCCAAGCTGTCTCGCAAAACCCCGGGACGGCGATGGATTGAAAGTGGATGATTGAGAGAGGAGGTAGGGTGACATTCACTGTAATCTCAGCCCCTCCACCCACACCTCCACCCCCCCCGCCCGCCCTCCTCCTCCTCCTCCTCACACACAGACAAACCCGGTGACATTGAAAGTTAGTATTAGAGCCTTTTGGAGCAGATGAATCAGTCCCATCATCTTAAATCTGTAATCTCCCCGTGAAGGAAACACACTTGGCAGAGATTAAAAAATCTTTTTTTTTTTGTTTTTTTTTTTGTTTTCCTGTCTCTCTGCATTCCTTCCTCCGCTGTCATGTTGTGCGTCGAACTGTCTGAAGGTGTTGTGCCGTCTCCTCTTCCCTGAATTTGATGAAATTAGACACTGGAGAGAGAGAACACCTCCCGACAGCCGGCTCATGGAGGGAGTGGGTGGAGCAACGAGAGGGACAGGAAACTTCAAACCAGGCTCGTGGACAATGTTGACGGGTGCTACTCACAGCGTCCCTGCATCCTCCTGCATACAAACAAATAAAGGGGGGGGGGCAGTAAACGATGGTGATGATGCTGCTGACGTGGGTTCATGGGTTTGACTTGAGGTGAGGATAAACAATACGGACAAGATGTGTTTCACATCCTCACTGACGTCCATTCGTTCTGCATCATCATCAACATTTGGGCTTCATCTTGTGACGATAATTAAAATATCTCCCCGGAGAACACTAAATCCAACCTGAGTGAAAATACACAGGTGTTTATATCACTCCGTTTCCTATGATATAAACCCATAACGATAACTCAAATTATATACGTGCAAACTTTCCAGCCACCTCGAACGCTTCACTCCTCGATTAGTATCAGTACATCACTGGCTGCCTGTCAGGCTGTTTATCAGATTATATCTACATTATGATGATGCACAAGTTTAATTACAGATAGATGGATGCTTCATTCATCTCTCCTCGCGCTGACGTTTTGATTAAAACGTTTAAAGGATCGTCCACGGGAATCCTATTTGTGTCCTTGTGTTTGTCTTTTCAACTTTCATCCACTCATCTGATTTATTCCCCTTGTCTATAAATAAGGAGACAGGGGTCCCTGTGATGGATTAGTCTGTTGACATTGTACCAACTCCAGGTAAACAATTACTATTCATGCTTCATCGTCGCAGGATCTATACCAGGATGCTGCCACTTAGCAAGGGGACAAAAGGTTAGATTGCGAGCCATTGTTCCGCGTCTGGTCGAATGTCACTCACTTCGTACTCACTTGCGATGATGGAAATTTGGACGTCTCGGCGGTGAGAAGTCCCCGGACCCGTCGGAGTCCTAATCAAAGGCAGGCCTGTTCCTACGTCTGCATGTTGTGAAACCCACACCGGTTTACGGTCACATCCAGTCACTCCTCATCCTTCATTGTTTATTCAGAATCCAGTGTTGCTTCAATCCCTCAGCCCCCGTGGGCTGGATCAGTCTGCGGTCATTATGCTGATATGAGCAGTGAGTCACCGGGAAAAGAAAAGAGGGGGTTAAATCTGTCTGTGTGTGTGTGTGTGTGTGTGCTGTATGTATAGTAATCACAGTGTTGGGGGTTTATGAAACAGCCTCAGTAGCAACATTTATTCACGTCCCTCAGGCCACGAAAGTGAAAGACCCTTTTCAGACAAGACTGTGGAGAAGAGGATTAGGTAGAATACTATGAAGATGTGAGGAAGAGGAACACATGCTGCACAATGCCGGCATTCACACGCGAGTCATTTCTCTAGAAAAGATGATTTTTTTTCGCCCCGTCAATAAGATTCAACTAGTTTGCTATTGTTTTCTTTCATTCCGACCGCAGGAATCAAAGGGAAGTATCATTGTTCATTGTCAGTAAGAGGCAGTGATACGGACCATTAGGCTGCCTGTCTCACACCGGCTTTGTTTTCTGAGTGCATCAACGGCGTCAAGCAAACCCAACAGACCTGTCACAAACCAGGCGTGATGAGCAGATAACAGATGCATGAGGGATCAGGAAGGTCGGTGGCGGAGGTGGATGCACGAGTGGAGGAATGTGAGGGTGACACGTGGAACCAAAGGGAGGAGGAAGAGGAGCAGCCCCGGAGCTGCAGGAGGGTTTTAAAGGACGCAGGTGCTGCTGACGGGCTTCTGACACGCCCACCTGCACCACCTGCAGACAGCAGATGGAGGACAAACAGGCGGAGGGTCGTCCCACTGTTGGTGAGGACGGGAGCGAGTCAGCGGACAGAACCAGCAGATAACCTGGTTTTATTAATAATAATACCATCAATTTATTGTTTACTGATTGTCCGAGCTATAAAAATGTACATTGTATTAACTGGAATTATTATTTAAATCAACTGTTATTATATTTGTTATATTCGGCCCCAACCAGTGTCAGATGGTCCCATTAACTCTGACCAGTAAACACACTGAACCAGAGGCCACGTGAGCGAGTCACATGACGGAGAAGCTCTGACACGGCGGAGGCAGGTGTTGATGTGGAGGCACATTAGCAGACAGTGACAGCATCAGGCAGCTGTTTGGACTCAGCGGTGATGGAGGGGGACAAAGCTGCGGCCCGCGGTTCATCGGCCGAGACGTTACTGGGCCATCTGCGTCTGAAGGCGCCGTGATTCCCTGTCACCCGACGCCGGGCGGCTGTGACAGGCTGCAGCACCTTGCTGGAGACCTCGTGTACACACACCATCAGTTTCTCTTACTCATGTTATCTCCATGAATCGCCCTGTGTGTGTCTCAGTGTGTGTGTGTGTGTGTCAGGGACGATTACACTCTGAAGATAGATAATTGGAACAGAAGGAAGGATGATGGCAAAGAGCACTGACTTTAACTTTGGAATAAGATATAATATAATATAATATAATATATTACAATTTCACAGTTTTG
>CAAKHC010006862.1:2038-14023 GCA_901007825.1 Macroramphosus scolopax
TTTAACCCAGAATGAGGTTATACACAACTCATGGCCAACTGCACCACCTAAACTCTATATTTAAGATGTTTTATTTAAAATGTGAAACCTTATCTGCTGTACGAAAGAAGATATCTGCCTGAGACTGTGTGCGTGTGTGTGTGTGTGTGTGTGTGTGTGTGTGTGTGTGTGTGTGAGATCTGGCTGCAGTGGAGCACGCAGGGCAGAATAGATGCGCTGCTTCAGATTTCTTTGGAACTGGACGAATATTTTTGTAAGAATATCTGTAAGAAAGGAAAAGTTTAAAGAATTTCCTTTATCATTCATTCATGCTTCTCTCTAGTCAGCAAAGACAGAATTTTCTTCATGCGTCCCAGAAATCGAGATAAATTTAAGATGATCTGTTTGTCTTTTCTCGTGTAGCTTGTCATCGTTCGCTTCAATTCAGTTAAACAGATTCCATCACCCACCTACATTAAGAGTTAAAGACCCTTTTAAGATGCAGCGTAGGCAGCGTTCCAATACCGGCAGACACGTCTCTCACATTCGCTCCCCTTCTAACCTCGCATCTCGGCCTGCACTTTAGCTTGTTGATTGAGCCACCAAACACATGTTCATCAGAGAGGAGTTCCCTGCGATCATCGCTTTGCACGGTAGATCATTAATTAGCTTCTCAGCTGTGGCGTAAACAGCATGTAAACGTCAATGTCAAGATATCAGCTCGCCAGCTCCTGTCAATCAAACGCCGGCACAGCGATCCAGCTGGCGAGTGAGAGAGTGATTCCACTTATCATCTCTGCCTTTCTGTTTGTTTCTATTCTGCTGTCTGTCAGCAGGGTTAGGCACGAACAGGACATCTCATCAGGCTAGAGTGGATGACATCACACAACCAAGTGTTTTTTTTTGGGGGGTAGAACATGTGTCATTCACCTGCCATCAATCTCTGGCATCATTAGTATATTCAGGATTACAAAAGTAGTTTCTATCTTTTCTACAATGTATTTTTGTTGCATGTAAGCCTGCAACAGATTTGTTTGTCATCAACAATACGTAGTCATGTGTTAAGCCAAACGGCCAATAAGTCAAGATATATGTGGAAAACGAGGCCAACATGATACAAGTGGAAGGTCGTTTGATATCCCAGAATTCTCTTTGTGTCCCATTTAGCTTCCTTTGTTCTTCAGTCGATTCCTCCCCAGTAATGGTCATAACCCCAAATTTATAACGTAAAAAAAAAATCCTTTTAACTTGTTATGGCACTTCTGAAAACTGAGTAATACTGCCAGTGAAAATGTTGTTCTGTGTTTTATCCAATGTTGCGATGAATCTGACCTGGAGACTGGCATCCAGAATAACCACAAACACACAGCCTTGTTGTTGTTGAAGGTCTAAACTGTTTGACGTAAGTCATATAGGGGCATTAGTTCAGTATAAAAGTAAAATACATTATCCAATCAGATGACGTCTTTATATAGCGTTCCATGACCGCTGTTCTGTGCCGGATTTCAGCCGCACGCTGGGATTGTTTTTGAGTCACTTTTAATGCGTTGACATTAAAAGGCACCGAACCTTACAGTTAGTGTGCGTTTCCAACCACATTTGCCCTGTGACTTGTGAGAGTCATGTGTTTTCAACAAAACAAGCAACAGTGCAACAGGAGACAGCTGTTCCACTTCTGTTTATTGATGTAACCATGGCAACAAGAGTACAATTTTTTTTCTTGTCTTGTCTTTTTGCCTTCACCTGAGAAGACCGTAAAAATAGCAGTGTGCCATCAGGAGTCCGGGACTCATCGTCAAATAACTTACTCTGTCATGTAGGTTTGAGGACATGTTGAATTTAACAACTTCACACAATTCCAAGCGCAGTTTTGCCCAAGTTCATTTGTCAAAAATGTAAAAGCTTCATCAATCAAGACCTTGAATTCAAGAAGTTGAATGCTTATATTGTACAGAAGATTCTGCACCCTGTTGAAAGTTATTTACAGAAAAGACAGAAACTCATCAGGCTACAAAAGATCGTTAAACTTTCCACTCAGTGATTTTGAAACAGTCCCACTCAGTAATATCCAGTTAATGCTCTGATCAATTTTGCTGTCGTTTGTCCAAAACACACACACCTTTCTGAGGACCAGTAGAGATGCCAGACCTCCAGAGAAAAATAAAACAGCCACAAATTGTATCGACCAAACAACAACGACATGTTAGTGTTTGTTTGCTTTGGTGCCCAAGGTTCTGCATGAGCATGTGTGTGTTTCTGTGCTTGGATGCAAGTGTGTTTGTGTGTGTAGCTCCATCTTGGTGTCCCTCCTTGTGTGTGTGTCTGGCTACCAGCTCTTGGAGTGGGCTCTGTTGGGACCGAGTTAAGAGCCTCATTAGTGGCTAAGGTTTGGCCGGCACGCTGCTACAGTACTAGAAATTCACTTGGGGGCACAAAGTCATATGTTACACTACTGTTGGCCCATCTGCCACGTTGGCCCTTAGTTGAGACTCTGATTTTGGGCGCTGCGCTGGCTGCTTTGTAGGCAGATACTAAAGTACTAAAGACGTCGGCTATGAGGCAATTTACTACAGTATTTTCATTGTGTTTGCCTCACCTCTCCCCTATATTTCAATAAAAGGAAAAAATATATTTTTTATTTATTCTACTATAATTTCTATATGGGAATAGAAGGAGTCAAGGATATGTTACCGCTGCTTGATACAGTGGAAGATGTCCCTGTATGTGTACAGCAGCTCTAACAACTTATGTTATGGTTAATGTTCGTGATAGAACTCCTTTTCAGCCGTAGTTTTAATAGGTCTGCTCAGCAGGAGAAAGGTTAATTATCACATCCTGTTACAGACTGGAGAGAACCCCTCCCCCTGTCAAGCACACGCACACTCCGAAGACACAAACACAAAGTGCGTGCGTGTGTGTGTGTGTTCAAAGATGTAATCTTGCATCTGTTGGTCCTCGTTTCCCTCATCACACTATTGACGCCTTCATTTCTGTGTCCTTTCTTTACTTCCCTCCCTCCTCCTCCTCCTCCTCTCCTACCTGACATCCTCGCGATGTGACAGAACTGTTTGCCACAATATTCTTCGCAGACGTCTTTCATCGGAAAGAAACGGGCGAGCTCCCTTTGGATCCTTTCGCTTTGATAGAATGAAGGCGGGCTCATCACAAGTGTTGGGAAACGGGGCAGAATTTAAAAGCGTTAAATGACAGATGAGTGGACACAGATGTGCGACGGGTGTGAAGCATCGAACGACAGGAAAACGTCGCTGCTGTGTCGGATCAAGCAGAACAATTTAGACTCAAAAGAACTGCAAAAAGCAGGAATTTATTTTCTTGGAAAACTCCACATGAGAGATCACAAGTTTCCATGACATCCACTCTCATCTTCTATCCACTTCAAACATTTCCACCTTCTGCTCTGACCGTCTCTCAGTGTCTCTTTGTCCTCATATTTTTTGCACGTCTACACACTACTTGTTGTCTCTCATCCGATTCCTCCCTCTCTCGACCCTCATTTTATCGCTGGTCTAGACAGCTTCAGCTGGCAGGAGCGACGTAAATAGGGTGAGAAGGAGGCAAAGGGAGGAAAGGAGCCAAGGTGATGAGAAAGACTGAGCGAGAACAGAGACGGATGCCGAGATGAGAAGGTTTAGAAGGATGGAGAGAAGAGGAAGGTAAATGAAAAGAGAGGAGAAGGATGTGGGGTCAAGCTGAGGTAGGACTGGAGCAGGGAGGAAGCAGGGGGAGTTATAGGGAAGGTAGGGATCTAAGTAAATCAGGTAGGTGCCATGCTGAGGGGAGAAAAGCGGAAGAGGCTATTTTAATGCGAGGTAGAAATCAGGTGCTGGAGGTGGGGAGGGAGGGAAGTGGCAAAGAAGGAAGGAAGGGGAGGCAATGGGAGATGTAAATGAGGTAATGAGAGGTAAAGGGGTAGGGGAAGTAAAGGTGAAGGGAGGAGGAGAATGACAAAGTGCCCCAAGGAAAATGTGGGTGCTAAGGATGGATAGATTCATGGATGGATGGATGAATGGACGGATGGATGGATGAATGGATGGAGTATGTCTAGGAAAGGGACAGTGTTGTTGTGCCTTTACGGGAGGACACCGGCTGCAAGGAACTTAGGTAGGTAATAAGGCCATAGCTCATGTTTGAGTGTGTGCGTGCGTGCGTGCGCGCGCGCGTGTGTGTGTGTGTCTTTGAGCGTCCCAGACAGTCGCTGCGTGCACGAGTTGTGTGTCTGTGTGCCCGGATAGCCGAGAGGGAGCAGCCTCTATCCTATTAGTGACTACCTCTCACCGGATGACTTATATGCACCTCGTTTTTTTTTCACCAACGGGATGACAGCAGATGCTCAGACACAAACTCACACACACACACACACGCATGTACGCACACACCGACACAAGAGTGGTGACGGGAGACATCGTCTCCTCCGATGCTGATGTGAAAAGAGAACGCCGTGTGTGCATAAAAAACAACAGCTTACAGCAAATTGTCCGATTTTAGAGTTTGTCACAGAAATAAACGTTAATAGACGTTGTGTTGTGAAATTTCATGCAACAAACAGACATTACATCATCGTATTAACTAGAGAGTGCAGAACCCGCCAAGGTAAGCAAGAAAATTTGTTATGACCTGTTATAAACTAGACCAGCAGGATTCACAGGGACGTGTGACATCACTGAGATCAACAGGAGACTCCAGCTCATTACTCAAAAGAAAATCTGATGATGAAACGATGCGTTTAAACAATAACATGAGTTGAAATAGAAGTTAGATTGACAGAAATGTCAGTGTCAGTGTTTGTTCAACGCCGCGGATATCAGAGAAACTGTCTGATCCACTGAAGGGAATCAGCTGGGAGGGCTGAGGAGAGGCTGCTGTCTTGTTGCCTTCCTGGTTCCGGCCCAAACAAACAGCTGCCTCACAGGTTGGAGTGAAGGCAACGTCCATAAAATGAAAATATAAGGGAAGGAACGCCCAAACACAAAGCATTTGTCTCTGAGCACTTTTTCTCTGGAGTTCTGTCAGCCAAGGTTTGTTTGTTTTATGACTATCATACATCAAGACTGACCGTTCTGGAGGCAGCATGAAGGCATCTCAGCAAATACTCCAGAAGTTCACTTGGATTTGACAACGTCCTGGCGAACACTCGTGTGAGGAGTGAAATCTGTGTGAAAGTTGGCCAGGAGGTCTTTCCTGTTATTCTGCTGATGAGCAAACGCTGCAAAATAATAACTGATGTATCTAGAAAGGCTCTATAGAGCTCAGACACCTTCGCCAAGGCCTTTTTTTTTGCTTTGTAAAATGGATTTGGCCACAAATTGTACGTTCTTTCTCTTACCACTGCTTCACCTTCCTACCGTCTAAGTTCTGTGAACATTGGCGTGGTCTTATTTTACATAATCCTGTTCCCAACACTTACAGCAGGTATCTTAGCGCTGTATAATCAGCGGCCTGAGGGAATTATCTAATTGCAAGGTATTTAACAAAATCCCCTGCGATCTTGCAAAGGTTTGTAATTTGGACCATTCTCCACCTTTCTCGCTGTGTACGTCCTCCGAAAGTCCTTTAATTGTAATCAAATCAATGACCTCGTTTGAGCGTTTAAACACAGCACAGAATTGTTAGAAAGTCTGTATGGACACCACACACGAAGAACACACACGCAGGTGAAAACATCTTTTCCGGGCTCGTCTTGTCCTTTACGGGGGCAAAGTTAATTTGTGTTATTGTAATTTATCATTTCCACGATGACATTTTCTCCCCAAGAATGACGACTGACCCCTCGGGACTCCTCACCCCCCCGGAGTCCGAGTCATCCCAAGGACTAATGGCTTGGAGAAACAGAATATAAGCAGCTATCCCGATCATTCGAGCCATTTTAATTAAATTTATGCATATTCTTCCCTGTGAAGAATTTGGGGCAGCTGCATCAGTGATAGGGAGAAGAAGAAGAGTGAGAAAGAGAAAATGGGTCACTTTGGCAGAGGGGCTGAGAGGCTTCATTAGGAAACCCGTTGAAGTCATTCTTTGGTCATTCTCATTCGGATCCGGCGTCTCCGGTTCTGCACTTGTGGGATTCCAATATCAGAGTAACATTTATGACCTCGTCGAAATCTAGAAATAAGCAGGTGTCAGGTCAGGCTGGTCTCACCCGCTGCAGCCTCGGTGACATTCTGAAGCCTTTCTCTATTTATTCTGCTCAAATTAAGGCTCCGTCTTACTCGGCGTGGAGAGGAAGACGTCATGTAGTGTTTCTTCTCCCGAACTTCACACGTTTGCACCGAGAAGAAGGTGCGTGCATTGTCGCTGCGAGCGAACGAAGTCAGATGTTTGCACAAAGAAAACTTGTCCGTGCGAGGGAATTAGATGTACGTCGTAATTCTGCCTTTCAGAAGACGATAGCTGAGCAGACGGAACATAGCAAAGCTCCGTCAGAGGTTCTCCGCTCTCCCACCGTCTTTTATCACATTTACACTTTCTCATTTGCTATATATCTCATTATCTTCCCTTCTCGTCTTCACCTCATAACACTCGCAACATTTTTCCTGCTCCCCCTCTGTGTTGCAGACACCTTCCTTCACTTCTCCTGCTCTCTGACTCATTCGCTCGGTTGGCCTCGAGCACAGCAGTGTCTAATATGTCTTTAAAAGTAGGACACCACTGAGTAATTTGTTGCACCTACCGAAATGATAATTCAGAATTGTCACCATATATTCATGACTGCGGGGCCACCCTAAGCACACAGTAGCGTGTACCGCTCTGGAGATCAGTCATCGTGACTCCCCCCGCATTGTGGTGTTAAACTGCCTTTTAGAACGGGACTATTACACAAAGACGACATCGTTTAGCAGCTGGGATGTTTGTGCCCTTTGTGTAAGCTGCACCATTACACGCTTATATGCTTCTTCTCCTGGTGATTATGAAGAGAATATCTTCTGTTCAACCCCTTTTAAAGTAACATCTGGTTGAAGCCTTTTGCCCTGTGAGGAGAGCGAATAGGAAACATCATATCTTTATATGATTTACCTTAAAATCCAACAACTAAACACTTTTTACAAGTCACATAGCATCTAACAAAAGGATACTGTTCATAGACATAATAGGAAAAACACATTGTAGGCATCAACATTTAATGTTCCTCCTCACATTGTGAACATCCGACTTCATTCGGGTTTTGTATTTGAGATTTGAACCTTGAACCCTCCATCTCTTCATTCCCTGCAGTAGGAGCTGATGTCTGACTTACTTGCACTTGCATCAACTTCCGTTGTGTTTCGTCTGGTTTTGTTAGCTTTATTTATGTCTGGGACCACGTTTAAAATAGATAAAACAAGGGGAAAGGATTGTTTGCATCAGATTTAGCCATTCGTTAATTTCCATCTGCAGTCTCAGGGCAGGTGGGAGAACAAGACAATAAAATACAGAGCGTGGAAACATGCTAGAAATACTCTTGCTCAACTATTCTAGCTCCGACTCACAGGTTTATTCTCAAAGCAGACACACACACATAACGTGGAGTTGTGAAGATCAACAGTGGTTCACGGCGATGCTTCAGTGGATAACGTACCTGCCATTATGGAATTATTGAGGATGCAAGAGGTTCTGAGCTGGAGGCAGCGCTTTCAGGATTGTTACTTTCACTTTAATATTGTGAGATATATGTCTTGACACTGGCCTTGGTGCAGCTGTGCATTCTAAAGAGCGCCCTTCGAGTTTAGCTCTTTTTTCCAACTCCTGAGGGAAATGTGCAGCTCATGGTGTCATATGGTGCTGGACCGACAGCGTGTTGATCTGAGGAATCCCATAAACAAGCTTCCCTCTCCTTGGCAGCACCTATGGTGAAGTGTTAATTGCAACTGTTTTTTTTGGGACTGTTTGACTTTAGTTGCGATGTTGGCAGACGCAGCAAAGAAACAACTTGTTGTTTCACAAGCAGGAAAACCTGTTGCGATAGCTCCGCCCACCCTCCTCACCCCCACTAATCCCATCGAGGAGCCGATGACTTAAGATAGAGAGCAAACACTTAAAGAAAGTTAACGATGCAAAAATGCATCAAAGTACCAGAAGTAGCACAGTTTTAAAGCAGAGCTCATTTTAATATAGTTTAGGATTTAAATGTCTAGCAAGTTACTTTTGTCTCTGCACTTTCTCCTCATTATCTTGCCGTCTCATGTCGCGGTTGTAGGATGAGTGTAGGAACACGTGGACTATCGCTGTACTATAGTTCATAATCCTCATCCCGCTGTAAGCCTGTTTATGTCTCAAGAGGCTCCGTGTGTCTTGTATCCTCTCGAAACGCTCAATCAACACTGCTGGGGCAGATGAGACGCTCATACATCAGTGCTTAACTCCTCTTCACACACTACTTGTAAACAAGTTCAAGTTGTTTATGCGAGAACTGTGTCATGCCACTCCGAGGGTCCCTGCTCACAACTTGACCTGCAATAACTTCCTTAAGATTTGGAAGCAAAGCAAAAAAAAGAGAAACATATTTACATGGCAAATTATATTTATTCTAAAAAAAAAATTGCATTAGTGATTCAAAATAGATGCTGCAGCTTGAGGAGGGTCTTGCCTGGGAATGTGTATTCAAAGTAATCATATCAATGTTGTGCATGACTCTAAAGCAACATTGTGGAACTACTTACCTTAAGATAATAGTTTTTAAACCTGTTTTGAGGATGCACTGACTTGCATTGGCAGCTCCGTCCTTCCTCATACACAGAACGCCTGTTGCAGTACGTCAAATGAGCAGAGCGAGTACAATCTCCTGTGGCATGACGGCGCGACAGCACACACACACACACACACACACACACACAACTATTGGTGTATGTTGGACAGCTTGCCATCCATGTAAGGGTAAATCCAATCAATTTTAAGGTTAGTCCTTCTCCTTAAATAGTGTTTCTCTCCTGCTAGAATCGTGCATTGACAATAGTTTAGTGCCCTCGGTTTTTTTTTTTTAAATGTAATAACCAGTTGTGGCAGCAGAGGCTGCTTTTGCCACTGCTCAGCAAAAGTGAGTATTGCTCTTAGAGACCGCATGTCTGATGCTGCATCAGATATGTGGTCTCTAAAAGCATCAGTGATGCCGGTTCTGATGCCCACTCCTCTGCCCTGCTTACCCACTTGTCTTGATGTTGAGTCCAGTTGACAGAAACCTAAGAAGAATGTTTCACACATGCTGAGTGAAGCCGAACCAAAGTAAACAAAGTTCCACTGAGTTGCCCTGGTTAGAGTTAGATATCAAGAAATTATCTGGGCCATAGCAATACAAATCAGTGCAGAAATAGTGCGGTTCATGGTTTGAAAAAAATATGCAGTTTTGTCCTGGATCACTTCTGCCACCGGAAGAAATGTTAGTGATGTTTGGAAGCAAAAACTAGAGTTGAATTCCTTTCAAATTACTATCAACATTTTGACTCTCACTGCTTCAGCCATCAACTTAAAAGGGATTCTGCTCTGAGGGGCTCTCGTGGGAGTCCCCACAGAGATGCAAAGCAACTAAAAGGGTTTCCAGACAGGCTTTCACCACGAGTGCCACTTTGTCACACAGAAAGCAGCGATGAATCCACAGTATTACATCGGTGTACACCGGTTTATTGTACAAGATCTTTAAACCTGAAATAGATTGCAGCAACACACGCTTCCCAAATGATCTAGTTTCAAAACCAGCGCAAGGCTGCTTTAATTACTTCTGCTGGGCCAGCACAGGTGAAACACCTTCTCACTAACAAGGTGGATTCCATTAGGTGGTGCAGAAACCCCACAGGAGAACATGATGGAGAGGAGAACCGGTGCCCGCACAAGAGGGTAACTTGATGAAATTGATGAAATGATTTCTCCAGCTATTGTCAGATCATTACAGAAGAAACATGGTGCAAGTGGGGAGGAATCCGGGGAGGGGATCTGTCATCAACTGCAAATAAAGTGTGAACCAGTTTTCACACACAGCGCGCATACATTTCTAGAATTGGACATGAATGCAAGCTGGGGGAGAAGAGTGGGGAAATATATATCTCAAATTACACTAATGACAGAGCAAGGCGAAGACCCAGATTCTTTTGATTTCCTACTGTGAGATTCTGCCACGTTGACCCGAAAACATCTGGCGTTTATAGGTCGAGGAATGCAACAGTGATGCCACGAGCCCTAGTCTGAATTTTTAACTAAGTTACCCATGATGTTGATATCATCCGATGCTGCAGCTGATATATTCTGCCATCATCGTCTCTGCCCCTATTTAGTAAGTCGGTCAGAAACACAAACACAGCAGTGGTGTAACAGCACAGACTAGTGGAGAATCGGTGTCACGGCACGTTGTTCCAGTTTCCAATGCAGCATCATTCTCACCATCTGAACATGAGTAACCACATTTCATTCATGCTTTTCTGGATGATTCAACATCATTTTTCACAGCCTACTGCAAATCTATTCTACAATGAAGGCTTTCATTAACATTCTATCTGTGTTTGATTGAATACGTCTTGCATATTCACTTTTATACACGCACACATTTCCATTCTTACGACTTCAGAACGTCATATATTTTACGGCAGAAAGTGCAGCTGGATTTCATTAGAAAGGGGACCTGTTTCTCCACTCGGTGTGCTTTACATCCCTCCATAGCTGGCAGACGTATTCAGGATGACGGCACCGGGGTTCAACTTCACGACATGGGAGAGTTACATTAGGATGTGTGTGCGTGGTGCATACGGTCGACCGTCGCTTACGTTTCACACACGTCTGTGCGAGTATTCACACAGGTGTCCTAATGCGACCCCTTTGATCTGTCCGAATGTGGACTTATCATACTGAGGTGCTGTTCCCTCTCTGGCTGTTCCGACCATCAACCCCCTCCCCTCACACGGCTCGTTAAAAGAACTGCCATGGAGGCTTTTTAAAAGCCTTAAAAGCCCCGGTGATAGAAGTTGAGCTGGGACTGTTCATCTGACCCAACCTGCTTTTGGAACAACTCAGCTGCAGTAGTTAAACTCAAGGTGCACTTTGGGTCCGACGATCTCATTGCTATGACAGAAACACACACACACCCGTTTGAGTGCAAGCAGACACAAACAGAGGGAACTTAGCTGAAAGCCAGGGTTGGTTTTAAGAGCATGACTTCTGAAAGGCTAAGGCTCTGTTCCTAATCCCTCTCCTACTTTTCCTCTTCCCTTCCCTTCCCCGATGCCTTTACTCTCTCTCGCTCTCCCTCTCTCTCGCTCCCTTTTTTCTTGCAGGAGAATTCTGGGGAGATTTCTTACTCTTTCATACCTCAAAGATGAAGCTGCACAGTGAACCTGTTTACTGAACGGGTAAGAGACGCTGATGATGATGATGATGATGATGTTTAAACAGACACATGTACGCACATACCTACAGACTAGCTTCCCTGTCAAAGCAGATTTGTTCCGGGCCAGACTGGTGTTTGATTTATATTGCTAAAAGGCTGTGTCATGTCCACTGAGAGTACAAAAAAGACAGAGAAAGGGGCCGGGATCTTGTCTCCGATAAAAAGAGTGAAGGGCACGCAGGGAGAACGCTCATCCTCAGAGAGATGAAGAGCGAGTGAAGACACTGCAGATGAGATAAAAGTTTAACCAAACATCATCCCCCCACAGGAGTGGACAGACTTGAAGAAAGGCATGCAAAGAGACAGACGGGCAGACAAGACAAGATGGAGCAGAAATCCTCAGCTGTTTTTAAAACGCTGCCTCTGATACATTATTGAATATGCAGTTCTCCAATGCATCGCTGAGCTTTCCTCTCATGTTAGTTCTCGAGTTTGCATAGCGTCACCATTCTAAATATAAAGCATGCGCTCACCCCTCTACGGTTTGTTTAAAGATGCAGAGGCTGCATGTAGGCTCTGTGTGCGTGTGTGTGTGTGTGTGTGTGTGTGTGTGTGTGTGTGTGTGTGTGTGTGTGTGTGTGTGTGTGTGTGTGTGTGTGTGTGTGTGTGTGTGTGTGCGTGTGTGTGTGTGTGTGTGTCTGTGT
>CAAKHC010006862.1:15611-31061 GCA_901007825.1 Macroramphosus scolopax
AGAATAAAAAGGGGGGGGGGGGGGGGGGGGGGGGGGTGTAATCATAGATATATATATAACCTGTGAAAAAGGATTTAGACATATATAGCTCCTTTTAAGGGGTCAGGAGTCAGAAATGCTTGTATAAGAATATATTGTGGAGTGACCCTGAGCAGACTGAAGCCTTGTGGAACATGTGGAACATACCTACCTTCAGGTCCCTCTACATAGTATCTACTGAATAGATGTTATGAAACACTCTTGGATGTACATGATGTGCTCTGCTGTATAACTTGAAGCTGCTTTGAATGATCTTTTAAGACCAGGATGTACAAAACCATTTCTTGCTGTGAAGATTATGTTCAGATGTGACCAAAACTTCAAAAGTCCTAAACACAACTTCTCCCAACGTTCTGCTCCTTTATTATTTATTATAGATTCTGTAGACGGTCTATACTTTTACAAAAGAAGAATTACATACTATTTATATTCTTCTATATGTGAGAATATAATATATATATTCTCTTATGTTCCGTTATGTTCCTACAACCACATGAATGTCTTTCATGTCATCCGTCACCCTTCTTTATGTTCATAAGAGGATGTCGACTGACATCAGAGTTTTCTTCTTCAATAGCTAAACAACCTGATTTGTACATAGCATGTGCAGCTTTTTCTAATATTAAAGTAAAAATAATCCATTACTTCCGTAAATGTCATCTTTTGCTATTTAAAACGTGACCCAAAAATGTCTTTATATTTAAGTATTCCTTAATGGTTGCCTTTTTATTTTTCAGTGTCTGTTGCTAACATCCATTCATTTTCTCCTTTTGCTTCAATTTGATCATTTGCTCTTCTTATTTTTCTTCGTGTGATGTTGCATGAGTTGAACACGGTGCGTTACATTAGTTCTTTCCCACTAAAGCAGATGCAAAACATCAAATACAAAATATATTTAATATTAATCCATCCATCCTTTGGCTGTACCGGGTCACAGGGAGCTGTAGCCGGTCGCACATTCAAATTGTCATTCTGGACAATTTAAAGTCTCCAATTAACCTAACTGCGTGTTTTTGGGTGTGTGGGAGGAAACAGGAGCTTAAATATGAACGCACACATCAAAACTTTCAGATTAGTAAAGAAAGCTGTATTTAATAGTGTTACATTTTTTAATTTCTTAATCTCTGAGGTGAAGTCTGAGTTTGTTGACGTGCTCCGTGTATCCTGAAGTGAACCAGCCTCATCGGACGCAACAATGTAAAGCAGCTGCGAGGCTCTGCTGCCGGTACACAGAGAACCATTCACACGGTCGTCTCCTGTATCTCCCCAATGTGCAGCCCGCTGTGTATAATAGTCATTGTGAGAGATATAATGTGCGGTACCATACAGGGCTGGCTTCACACAGGGATTACACCTAGATGATTCTTCAATAGAGAATTTAGTCTCGGGGAGCCGAGCTTAATCCGTGCCTGTGGAAGTGGACCGCAGAGCCGTGGCCAGATATGACAGAGAACAGAGAGCAGCCAGATTAGTTCATACTAGGAAGTGCTTGAAGCTGCCTGACAGGGCGTCTCTTGACAGCTCCAACCAAATCTCTCTACTCTCTCTAATGCAGTCTGAGGGAAACATTGTTCCCCCCCTGTGTCTTTTTCACTTTCTCTTTCTTTCTCTCAATCTGTCTCTCTCTCTCTGTGTGAGGTGAGAATGAGAAAGACGGAGACGGAGAGGGAAAGAATGTGTGTCTTATCACTTCATTAGCCCGTGGATTTCTGGGTCATTCGTAGCCTTGTTCCGACGGTCTCAGATGCAGTAATTACCCTCACGTGAGTCACATCTGATAATTAGGATGGTCCGAGGAGGACTCAGCCACACGCGCACCGCGCACGCTGTGAACGCTTACACATGTGAAAGCCATGCCCACACACACACACACACACACACACACACACATCAGTCATTAGTGGGGAGCTTAGCATGCAGCACAGTGCTAATGAGATTATCATTGCTGAGGGTCCCACTCATCAAGTTCTTACTTCCTCCGCTATTCACCATCAATCACCATTCTTAAACACTGTCGTTCCTTCACGATCCCTTTTATTCTTCTTTCCCTTTTCCACTCCCCGTTTCCAGGTATCCCTCTTCAGTTTAATGTTGCCATGAATATTTTATTTTATTGGCACCATCAGATCAAAGGAGGGTGTTACTTCGGCTTATTTTATGGAGCGCTAAAGGTTAAAACACTGCCACAACATTTGTGTTTTGAATCTTTGTTTCTCATATTAAGAGGTCAGCAAAAGTATTTGTTATGTTTTAAGAAGAAGTCGGGTAATATTTTGCATTTCTGGAAGTGATCTGATCTGCCAGCTCCGAGCTCTGAGCCCTGCAGCATCATGTCTCTTTATACTATGTAAAGTAAGAGGTGACAGAGATTCACGGTAGTGCGAAGGACCAGTGATTCTACTCCAATCTCTCTCTGGAGCTCATCATCCCACAATCCCGAGCTTCACCTGCACCACAGGGCTGCACCTATACTAACGGAGTCAACTATCTGTCTCTCTCGGGGTCCCTCACCTGGCAGTGGTGGCAAAAAAGGGAACGAAGCACGGGCGCCCTTGAATTCCATTAGGTAGCGGCGCCGGGAAGCAGCGGCAGCCCAGGTCAGCATCCCCACAGAGGAAACTAATTTTCAACGCAGCGATTTCATTCATGCTCGTGGCCATAGGTGAGTGCTGGAATATAAATTGACGAGTAAATTGAGAGTTTCACCCTCTGGCTCATGCTAAGGACGTGAGCATTTATTTATTTATTATAATAGGGATGGACACCCTGCCTTTCTGGGGATATTCTTGCCCCCCTGTTGTTTGGAGTGTGAAATATGAGCTGGGAAACACCTTCAAATTAAAAGCTTCAAAATGATTACTTTGAAAAATCAGTAAATTAAATTAGATTTAATTAAATTGCATAAACAGCACAGGATAATTAACGATGGGATTCATTGTGACCCCTCATTACTGATTGTATATCAGTTATTACCAGAGTAACCTTTTGTTTGTGTTAACATTCTGGAGGCCAAAAATATTAAAAATCATTTAATTTTGAATAATTGTGTGCAGCAGAATTAATCCTGTTGAGGGTCCGGACCTCAGCTTGTGAAATATGGCTCCTAAAATTACACCGTATCACGAACAAGACAATTATATATTAGATAAACAAATCAGTGCCAAGAGTGCTATAAGAGGGAATTTTAATCAGTACTAAAATAAAGAAATAACGGTGATGAATGAATCCCCAAATTGTAATAAATAAATGGAAAAAAAGAGCCTTGACAGATTGTAAAGCAACTGACACATCCTCGTCTCTCCATCTCAACCCCTCTCTCCTCTCTCTCCCATCTTGACTGCGCCCATTTCATCAGCTCGTTTAAGTAATATTACCCGTAACCGTTCAATTTCCAGCGTGTTTATTCTCTTGACGGAGACGGTAAATGAGATATCGACGGTGGAGAGCAGAGGGACTCCGTCCAGGTCATTGTGTTGAGTGGTTCGATGGATAACTGGAGGCCTGCCTATGTAATGACATATAGTGTGGAAGGCGTGGGAACGAGAGGCCCTCGGCGAAAGCTTAAACGCCGCGCCTCACACACTTGAACATACAACCTCGCACTAACACACACGATGGGGTGCACACGCGGATACGCACACAACCAGAGGTTTAGGACGGGGATTACGGACGCACCCTGAGACAGATCAGTGTCATACGTCATAAATATACAAACTGAATGTGCATTAAGAATGAACAGTAATGTGGATTTATTCCGACGTGGACGGTTTGGTGACTCAGCTTCCTGCGTCATGACAGAGAACTTCTCAAGCTGATTTAGGAAGACGGTTCAGTCAGGAAATCATTCAGCAATCAATTATTAAAATAAAGAAACAGAGAGATTTCGTGTCTGGGTGATAAAGTGTCTTCATAACGTGCATGTTTCTACACGAAAGCCTCTTATAATATTGTGTTACATGCAAACAGGTCTTCACATGCTCACATCCATTGTGGTGCACATTACTATTAGTGATAATAATACAATGACAGCAGGACACTGAAGGACATCACGACCGGGGAACGCACACAAAGAACCAATCACGTGTTCGTTATAACCGATGAAGAGCTGTCGTTAGGATATTGTTAAGTTCAGGCACAATCTTAACTACTTACTTTAATAGATTAGTGAGTGAAAATATCACTGCTTTGTTTAATGTTGCGAAACTCTCTGATGAAAACGGGAATTAAATGAACTTTGTTGGACCCCTCCATGATCCCATATGGACGTCATTACCATACTCGCTTTGCTCTTGTCAGACATTTCGATATTAAATGTATTTTTGGTTCAACATATACGTATCTGTGGTTCGCCGACACTTTATTCTGGGCTGAAGGAACCGAAGCCTGTCTATGAATTAGGAATCTTCAAGTCCATCCAATTGTATGGTTTTGAGTTTTTGGGTAGAAAAGCTAAATTGATGTGACAACGGATGCGTGAGAACGCGTGAGAATGCAAAGTTTAACTGTTCCCTGAGAATGTCCTGACAGGACGCTTTCAGCGGGTTATCCAGTGTATTGCATGTGATCGTTAATAAGTCGTTTTCCAAACACTTTGAACTCCACAAATAAATGTTAGATTTGACTCCTCTGTCCTGAAGTAGCTGCAGAAATCTGCCTGACAAACATTTGGATAACTTGCTTTTATTTTGAAATGCAAAGTACCATTGAGAAGAGCATCACTGTGGTCAGATTAGCATCCATAATGGCAAGAGGACTTTTCTGAATATCCCTAACCTGGATTATAAAACTCTCCACACACACACAACAGGGCAGATATTCCAGTATCTGAGACCTGTTGTGTGTTCTGAGGGATTAAGCGATATTGTCATGCTGGACGTTGTCACACGATGGTTAGCCCACGCTGGTCGGAGCTCAGCCAAACACTGCTCGTATATGATGGAATAAAGTTATACACCCGCTGAGGTCCTCAATCTGTGGCCGTCTACGCTTTGGCTCTGATACGCCAAGCACGTCTCGGTCACCAGACATCTGTCATCAGCACGCAACTCACTGGAGGTCTGTGGCTCCTCATGGTCCCATCTTCTCTCCAACTGTCAAATAAAATCAGCCTCTTTTTGTCCTTTTAGTCTTTTCATTCGCTCCTAAAACGCTCCCCCTCTCTCAGCCTCCTACTCGTCTACAGTTCTCCTCCCTTCATTCAGCATGCTGAAGTATGTAACTACCAATTTGCCAATCACCCCCACTATGACACCCACGCACACACACACACGTATACACACACATGGACACACACACACACACACACACAGAAGCACACGGACCACAAGAACTGCTGTGGTGTATAATAACAGATAATTGGCTATTGTGGGTTCGCCCTCGGCAGCAGGAACCAATCACTGTGACAACCGCTTCGCCGTGACCCGTGTGTGTTTGTGTGAACGTGTGTGCATGTGTATCTGCATTGTATCTGCATGTGCGCTATTGTATTTTGTTTTTCTGTCCACCTTTGTTGCTCTGTGTGTAGAAGACATACTTTATGCAACTGACAGAACTTTGTTGCATTTATCTAAACATAAAAAGTCGTTCAGCTCAGTTTGTGTTTTGGTGTGTGCAGATGTTTATCCTCTGCAGGCCAACACTTCACTGAATCATCCGTGTATATACGTTTTGCAGTTTTATCCCAGATACCCAGACTTATGAGGTCCGTGTGCATGTATAGCCTCCATAAAATAACCTTATTATATACTTATTACTCCTCTGTGCTTCTCATTTTACAATATGTGGGTTGATGCACATGCGTAGAGGATCTGCAGCACAAAGCAGCCTCGCCGCTCTTCCCTAATATGATAGCTGCTTAGCTTGTCACTCATTTTGATGGAGTCAGCAGCGCTGGTTAATGGTCTGTCAGCCTGCCACGGGGACCTGATGACACCAATTGCTCCAAACTCCAAAATAATGATTTTTTTTTTTTTTTCGAAAATAATCTTAATGTGTTCTTTCACGCTGGGGTGAATTGTGACCGCATCAGCAAGAGCCTTAAAATAACAGCCATAGTGCAAGTGGAGGATGTCTCCGGCTCGTTTACAATCTCTCTCTTTTTCCTTTATCTTTCTCAATTTTTTTTCTCCTCCCTCGCTTATATATTCCATCGCTCTTTCTCTGTGACTTCCTCTCCTCTCGCTGTCGTTTTCCTCACTTCTCTCTCTCTCTTACTTGTTTGCACTGATTCTCATTTCCGCTCCTTCAATAGCAGGGTGCTGCTCACCCAGCCCGTGCACAGTGACTAAATGAGATGCTGTCTGCGCGTGAGATAAGTGCGTGCAGCTTTGACTCCGTCAATATGATCTTTTTCTGTATTGCTAATAGGTGCTACCATAAAAACGTGCACACGTGCGTGCGTGCGTGGAAGAGGAGGGGTTGTGTACTTCATCTCAACAGCCAGCTCAATATTCCCAAATGCAATTTCCTCGATGTGAAAAGAGCAAGCTGGATGTTCATCATTCTATACTCCGTTCATAGTTTTTAATAAAAGCTTCTTTAGGGCTGCTTGCGCTCGTGTTCCGCACACACACACACACTCACTCGGCGGAGCCGTCCCTATCTTTTATACAGCACCGCCGAGCAGATCCATCTCCTGTGTGTGATTAAAGTGCATATCACAGCTTGTCTCTGAGTGTGTCTTTTGTGATGCTGCTTAACATTCCGAGCCAATAACACAGAATTCAGCCCAGTCAAGCTCATCGTTTGTTGAATTTCTGGAAACTAACCTGGACAATGGAGATTTGATGAGAACGGAGACAGGATTTCTTTTTTTTTTTTACAGTCAAAGACACATTACCGAACTGGCTTCAGTAAATTTATCAATTCACGCCTCTTCCCCCGCAGCTCAGCCCGAGGAGAATCGCCTTTGTGAGAGTCAAATCAACGTGTTGACGACAGGAGCCGAAATCAGAGCCTTGTAAAACCTGAAGAGGAGAGAGATGATAAAAGGAAGGTTGACATGACAAATCTTGTTATTTGTGTTCATTCTTCTCTTGAAGGCGGCACCGAGGCGGCTGCTGACCACAGACTACTTAGCTCCATTTTGCCAGTAAAGTAGTAAAAGTCGTCCTATTTATCTGCGATACATGTAACTACTGCTTGTTCTGTTGTTGTTGTTGTTGTGTGTAGTCAGTCCCCGGCACCGTGCCCGAGTTCATACCGTTCAGAAACTACATTTGGCAACACGTCTCTTCTCTCATGAGGCTGAACAGTTGGTGTGACGCTTTCCAACCGTATGAATAACAGACACTTAAAGGGATGTAAGAACTGATGTTGCTGTCATTCTGCCACACGAGGAGCACAACTCTTCCAAACTGGAGAGGCCGCCGAGGTGACCGTGCCCACTTCAGAGACAATAAGTGTACACCAATTCACAGCTAGGAATTCATCATGTCTATTACACGGTGCTTTTTTTCCAAGGCTGTTGAAACTTTGTGATGAAATACTGGAGCGCTGACGTCTTGGCTCCTTTCAGCTTGTTGCAATCTTGAATCGCGAGTAGTAAGTGGCTGTTTGTGTGTCGAAAATGTCGGAACACAACAGCTGTGAGATCTCCGGAGACCCAAAACCGAGCTGAGAATATACGACGGTACGTGCATGACGATGGCGATGATTTTCTTGGTTCCGTCTTTAATAACAGCTATAATCCTCTAATGTTTACCCGCTCACTGCTCGTCTGTGTGGAAAACAAATAACCGAAGAACAATCAACTGCCAGGCAGGGCCTAAAGAGAGGACGGGAAAATTATTGGATGTCTTTGGTTTATTACATTTGTGTTGCATCCAAAATGTGCATGCATGGCTGCACAACAGTCTAATGTCTCCGGCACATTAGGAGGAAATGTGTGTGTCTATTATTACATCATCCATCTTTAAGTTCACGGACTGTTTTTCTACGTCCGTGTTGTCAGGGTGATAAATCATTAACCATCAATGATTAAGGCGAGTGTGTGACTTTGTGGGTGGGCGTTACTGTACCTCTTGATGATGCTGAGATTAAGCATTAATTGAAATGTCACAGCTTTAATGGGACGCAGCCCGGCACCTCTCCCATAAGTCACGAGCTGAACTTTGAAGGTGATGGAACAAGGACCCATTAGCTGGGTCCATGTGTGTCTTCAAACATGTTGCTTATCATATCCTCATTTGTTACTTCCTCCTATCGTTTGCAGAACATGTAGAATTTAGGAGACTGAATTTCTTTTTACCTCAGCCAGGTACCAACGTTCTCTAGAATCTGTAAACTCTGCACATTCATGTTTAATCTGTTTCCTTTTTTTTTTATTCATTTTTAATTTTTGTATTCACAAAATGGAACAAAATAGTAAAACATGCCCGAGATGTTGGATCATCTGAGCAAGTAGTCCAAGTAGCAAACCTAAATGGAATGCAGCCAGCATTCATATTAGTTTCTTGTTTTTTTTTCTCGTCTTTGATGACAAGATTTGTGGAAAAAGCTGTGAATTAATAATCCCAGTAAACAACACAATTACAGCCTATTAGTTCTTTGGTCAAACCACAAATTGTTGACAATAAATGTTGAATTGTTTTCTCACATTAAGCAAATTATTTGTCAGTTTCAGTGTCAACTTTTGAACCCTGTAACTTCACTAAACACTAAACTAACACCTTTGTAAGTCGGTGAACTGATCATTGGTTGATCCTGAAGGGTGTTGCAACTCCTCTCAATGCAACGTTTCATTCCAGGATGTTGAAAAAGAAATAAGTGGCAGACATTGTTTATCAAACCCTTTTATCGTGTTCTTTTTCAAGCATTGGATTTCTTAATTCCAGATCACAGGAATAAATGCATGTGAGCTGGATATTTTCTGTAATCTGAATATTCCCATTCTTTGACATAAGAGCCACTATTTCAATTTGCTCACATCTCCAATAAAATGAAGACTTCGTTTTTAACTCTGTTGCCCCAATTTGTGTCTGCTTAGACAGCACTGATATAATGAGATAGGTTAGTGCTACGGACAGGCTGAATTCACGCATGACTTAAAAAACAAATTAGTTGGTTGACAGTATGCGTAGTACGCCTGCAGGGCGGAGTGTGTGACCCCCGGATGAACATGTTAGGACAGTTATGTGTTGTCATATATGGAATGCGTCCGTGTGTGCACAAACATTGTCTATTGAACCTTTACATCAATACATATTCATCAGGGAACCACTGGAATATTTAATCAAGCGTTGCCGGATCCTATATGAGTGTACAGTGGACGGGGTGTGATTGCATCACAATTGACAGCACAGGAAGTATTTCTGGAGGAATACAACTTCCACACTGTCTGAACACAGCTGGGGTTTTTGCGGCTTAGTGCACTTGCAGTGTGAAGCTGTGTGTGTGTGTGTGTGTGTGTGAAGCTATGCCATGAGGCCCATCAAACACAGCTCCAGATTATATTTTAGCCAGTGAAGTTATCTTGGTAGCGGACCCCTTATCTCTTTTATGCTGAGTTATTATCTTTTGAGTGCCTGCAGTGCGACCGAAGCGGCGCACAGCTCCATTGTGTGTGTGTGTAGACATATGGGACAAATGTGTGACATTGCACATAGTTGTTTTATCATCCGGCCATAGACTGTATATAAAGAGGACAGTAGCATGTGGACTGTTTGAATTTCATTTGGAAGTCCTGCCAAGGTCTCACCCGATCATCGACTTAATGTTTGCAGTTTGAAAGAGTCAATCACAGTTTTGGATATTGTGCTTTCTTCTCCCGTCTGGTTATAAAGAGGAGGAGGAGGGATATATGATCTTCGGTTGTAAAGTCTGCGGTTTGCTTGATCTGTCCAACACCCTGACCTCTTTTTCATGCACACTTTCTCTTTACATATGCACTTGAACTATAGGAGTTCCTTCAAGGCCGCACTATCTGAAATCTATGATTCTGACTACATCTGATAACGGCCATTGAATGGACTGATAAGACCTGTACCTGCTGTTTGTTCACTGTATGTGTCTCTCTCTGGTGTGTGAGGGCCTGCAGCTTTGTCTCTGTGTGTCCATGCATGTGCATCCACAGCCCGAGGCGGTGCTTTCTTGTACCCACTGAGGCTCAGGCGTTTCTGCAACAAAAGCACGTTTTACGCCCCTCCATCTCATTTACATTGCGAATTTTGGAATCTGCTGCACCACTGATTGTGTTTGGTGTTCTAGGTCAGCACAGCAAGATAAGTTTGTGTTTCTGTGTGTCTGTGTGACGATGCCTGCAAGGGAAACACTGCTAACAAATTGTATTAATATTCAGCATTCACAATATACAGTGATGCATCATGTTTCGACAGAAGTAATGCAGGCTGTTAATAGAAAGGGAGCAGGAGCGCCATAAAGAAGGTGACAGCTGGGATGATTCCAAAGGCCCTGCATTGAGAGGGGACCTCAAAACACATCACTAAATGGATGAGGTGTTTTCATGAGGCCCAGAGAGTATTTTCCATAAAATTCTCACATCTATTCTGCAGAATAATTGAGAGATATGAATATTCCTTTTCTTCAGAGCCCCTTTAAATCCCACATGGAATTCCCTTCATGTTCCTATTGACTGCGATGCTGAAGCTGTTGATGGGAGTTTGTTAAAAGGACTGCTCCTCACTGGAGATAAGATCGACTCCACACGTCTCCGAGGATAAATTGAGCTCTGTGATTGCCCCCTTTCAGAACCTCCAACACACAACATCATCCCAGAGACTCAGGGAATGCAGCCAAAGTATGTTGGGACATATATTTCTGTGTATGTAATGTAATGTATGTCTTGTTTATTGCAGAGCATAATTATTTTTTTTATTATTTTATTTTTTTTTATTTTTTTTTTGGGGGGGGGGGGGCACATCCCTACAATATTCAAAAAGTCTCCCACTCAAAATATTTGGATGCCAAAAATAAAAAAAAAGCTATATCATCACGACTTTTTGGTAAACATATCTAAACTGTGTTTAACCTCCTGATTTCATCAAATATTAACGTGAATCCAGCACGCGAGCAAACGGCTCCAACGTTTGACTCCGCATGCAGAGATGAGTCTCCTCATGGATCCAAACATCTCCCTCGATCCTCACCAGGTCGTCCACCCGGACGATTTCCTCTCTTACCGGGCGAGGGAGTGATGGCAAAGGGAATCGCAGCCTCCTGGAGACTCCGGGTCGCTTCTACAGCGACGGACTCCCCAAAACACCGCCGCAAAGATTACGCGCGACGTCTGCGTCTTTAAATCCGTCCCGATTCCTCTCCGGTGTCAACATCGGCGATTTAGCAGCTGCCTTACTGAGTCGTATGCACACAGGGTAGGAAATTATTGGAGCGAGAGAGAGTGCAATAGAGAGAGAGAGAGAAAGAGAGAGAGGGAGCGAGAGAGAGAGAGAGGGAGGGAGGGAGGGAAAAGACGCGCGGTGCCGGATTATTTGGGCAGAGCGGCTGCAGCCACAGTGGATGTAATACAGATAGACGACGGACGGAGAGCTTGAATCCATTCAGACTGTGAGTTTTTTTTTCCAACGGCGGCGGCGCCGGGGCGAGATGCTGATATGGTGAGTCCGGTGGTTTGATTCCCCTCCCGTCGTTGTGTGTGTGCAGTATCTCTTACTGTTGACTTGCACAGCTGAGCGTTAACTTCTTATTGCAACGTGCAGAAGCGCAGAGCGATCCGATGCATGTCTCAGTGCCCCCTCCCCATGCAAAACATACATGACTGACACCTTGTCTTTCCTCCACTGCATGTGAGGAAGCAGTTTGTGCTTTTATTGGTGTTGCAGGTGGTCAAACTGGCTGGATGGGAAATCAGTATGTTTCTATAACTGTCCCTCAATTTAGGATGTGGAGCGTGTCAGTCAATTGTGAGTTCATATTGATCTATGTGATCAATAGTCTTTTATTATCTGCAATGGCTGGATGTTATATTGCTTTACAGTAGCCGACTGTCACCCAGTGTTGATCTTCATTTCCAATGGTGATATACAGTAAACTACAATTACGTAGTGATTAATATTTTGCATCAGGTCAGGTTTTCTCTTCTCAAAATGAGTTTTTTTAATGATGATGAGAGATTAAGGAGACCGCCTGGTTTTTCCTACGGCCGCTGCCTGCCCGGTGCTCCCCCTCAAAACATGCCCAGAGGTATTTTCTCACGACTGAGCTGTTGCCACCAGCACAGAGCAGAGACTGGATGGACATTTAATGATGCACAGAAACAGAGAGATAGTATTTGTACGACGGCTGACAAGTCATTTCAACCTGTTTCGTGTGGGCTGCCTGCATATTTATGCAAAAATGGCACCAACACTTACGACTCAAAGGCTCCGGCGGATTACAGGGGGTGAAGTTCTGTCTGTGTGTTTCCCTCCACTCGTCTGTTTCCAATCAAATTACACATGATGAAGAGCTTTATTAAATTTTGATTACAGCTGATGAGGCACATCGTGCCCATATTATCTCCTTTCATGATGGAGCTTCACCTTGTGAGATGTGATGATTGCTTACAGATTGCTCCTGACAGCCTCGCTGCGATTCTGATACATGAAATTGATGTTTCTCTTGATGCCGCTGCCATAACTCAGGGACTGTAATGTGCTGTAATGTGCTGATGGCTGTGCGTGTGTGTGTGTGTGTGTGTTTATGGCCGTGTTCAACGGTAGTCAGCAGTCTTGCTCAAACATTATGGCAACATTACAGACCTCACCAGCTCACAATCAATCATGCAAGTAATTTTACAGCTATTAGGCTCAAGTCTGCCAGACTGAGACGTATATTGATATTAATACAGGGAGTAGAAAGTCAGCTAAAGTGTGTGTTTTCTTGAAGTTCATACAAACCGTATTAGATGAACAGCCGGCGTCGTGAGCCATGACGTGATGTTTTGTTTCCAGAATGTGATACAGTTCATGTTAATGATTGATTCATTTATACAATCATCAAACACGTTATGACACATTCTTGTATCTAATGTCAAGCATATCATTCAGAGATAATAAATGGTGCGTTCAAGTGCTAATTGTCTAAAATTAAATGTTCGGGAAGTTGATACGTCAGATCTATTTCGGTGTTTCTCCTGCTCTACTCTGCAGATGTATGTGCGAGCACATGAAGCTAGTGGACTTCCACTTGTTTTATGACCGTAGCCTGCTACCGCCAGGTCAAAGGTGTCTTGTCATATGCCAGTCTCTGACAAGTGCTTTACCGGAGCTGATCTCTCACTGAGTTCCACGGTGTGTTTGTGCGTGCGCACACGTGCATGTCACCGCAGCTGTTCCTCCTTTCAGAGAGATTAAGTTTCACAAGATGTGATGGATGCCAGTGTCTGCGAGGCCAGCTGTGTGTGTGTACGTGTTCGTGTGTGTGTGTGTGCGTGTTTGTCAGCACATATCTGCATATTTGGGTTCTATGCCTGCACATGTATGTTGTCCATGTTGTGTCGTTTGCCCTGAGGGCCGGGTCAGGTTAGGAGAGGTGACGGTGAGGTCAGTGTTGTTATGAGTGGGGTTGGTAATTATAGTGACCGTGGCTTTGGTTCCCACACACTCGTCCAAAGCGGTCTAAACGAGGAAGTCATGAGCGGGTCAACAGAGACAGATCGCCGCCTGGGTCAAGAAAAGATCCCAGCCAAGAAGAGAGACATCATGTTGCTGTGTGAAAAGTTCTTCTTGTGTCTTACAACCAGGCTTGTTTCTCGCCTGATCATGCAGAGGAGTCAGACATCTGCATTTTTTTTTGTTCCCGGCAATGAGTGCAAACGTATAGTTCTCAGGAATCAAACTGTAGAGGTTTCAAAGAGGCTATTTTCAGAGACAGTCTTGTGGTGAAAACAGACTGTAGCAGGCAGGCGGCTCCTGCTTCAGCTACAGTTAGCAGGATCCAGCTGTGGTGCTGCTCACCAAAGTGAAAAGATGTGGGACGGAGAGCAGTGGAGGAGGCTCGGCGGTGCTATTGATTCACCTGGCAGTCAGAGGGGACGGCTCCCAATCTGTCTCAGCCTCCCTATCATCAGTCCGTCAGTTCACCCGCGTCTCTGCCGTCCTCTGATTCCTCGGTCTGACTCCTACGTCGGCCGCCTGCCCTCACTTTCCCACTTCCTCGGCATCCAATCAATAACATGCATTTCTGCCGTGTCTCCGTTAGACGGATTTGGTTATGTTACACCCGAATGTTTGTAATTTCGTCACTCATCCCTTCTTCTCTTCTCATCCGTCTATCATGCAGTCATTCCCACTTACAAGCTGTGAATTGGTAATTAATAGCAAAGATGTCTTCACCTGTGGAGAGGAACATATGGTGAGGTATTAAAAATTTAACTTGTTTCATCTGTTCTCGGCTTCTCTCCGTTTGTCTCCTTTCTGTCGCTCTGTCTTTCTGCTCTTCACTCATTCGTCTCCTTTTGCAGAGAAAAAAACTGCTTCGCTGTTTCCTCTTTTTGTTTGGATCTTGTTTGTTTGTGCAGCTTTCTTTACTCAGTTATCATTCAATTCAATTCAATTGGATCTACATGACCCAAAATCAGAAGTTCTATTGCCCCAATGGGCTTTACAATCCGTGCAGTGTGCAGCGTCCTCCGTCCCTCAGACCCTCCATGTGAGGAAGAAAAAACATCTTCAACAGGGAATAAAATAATTATCCATCCATCTACAGTTGTTAGTCGTCAGTAGCAGAATGAAAACAAACCTTGTAGAGGAAATAAATAAATATATTCCAAAAAATAATTAGACTGTGTCAAATGTCAGAAATGCTTTTTGCAATAAGCAGCCTTGTGTTTGGCTTGTATGTGCGGATTAACGGCGGTGATGTAACTGCAGTCACAACTGTCCATATACCAGCTATGTTTACTGAGCGTTTGGGGCTTAAACGATAACGGGAAAGAACCACAGTTATACACTGAAACCGTCTCAATTAATTATTTAGCTAATGTAGTCGCACACAGCTCGGGAAATGTTAGAACATTGTCCATTTAGAATGAGACCCAGGTTCTCCTCTGGTTGGATGGACTGGATGTGGAACCTTGTTGGAGCTGGTTTAGGGAGTTCCTGCCGTCAGACACTGACTGAGTCAAGCAGAGTCGAGCTGGGTGATACGAACTGTAACAGCAAGACAAGACTTGCTGTGTTATAGTCACTTAAGATACATAATTAAGATCACAATTCGTCCCTAAAGTGTCTCGGGGAAGATCTCCGTTCATCCCGAGGAAATACTCCATCGTCCTCGAGATGATTGGACGCCGTCAATCTCAAGTTTTGCTCAAAGACATTTTTTTTAGGAGTGTTGAGCTCACTGATCCAACGACGGAGAAACACTGGCATCAGATGTGTGTGTGTGTGTGTGCGTGTGTGTGCGTGTGTGTGTGTGCGACCCCGGGGGGGTTACAGGGGGAGGATCAAGCCA
>CAAKHC010006862.1:31358-48971 GCA_901007825.1 Macroramphosus scolopax
GGGGGGGGCCCCCCCCCCCCCCCCCCCCCCCCCCCCCCCCCCTCGCTTCCAGTCCGAGGGAGACACTCTGAAGGAGCCAGGCAGGCACGACCACAACAATTCCATTTTCCGACCAAAACCGCGCTTACGAAAGCTCGCACACAGACAGACACACGATCGGAGCCAAACATGTCGAGGATAAAGAGTTTCCCTCCTCAACGTACTCTGACCTCTGAGTCCACTCACATTCTCTGCCTCGTCCTCTTTACCCCGTCCTATCTCTAATTATTGTCATCTTGCTGTCTCCTCCTCACCCGCGCTGCACTCCTCCTCTGTCCTCCGTCCCCGTGGCACGCAACACGGGTTTACATAGCAAACCGGCGCCAAGCCTCAAAGCCTTATTTTCCCTCTGCAGTTTCTTTCTCGTGCTCCTTCCCTCTCTATTTTCTCTCCCATCTCGCCTCTCGTTGCTTCTTCTCCCCCCTCCCCTCCTTACTACTATACAGTTTAATCTGCAGTTGGGGCTTAGTGGCTGCAGGACTTCCACATCACAACTTTCTCTCTGCCTGCCGGAGGGTTTGCTGCTGCTCTCCCGTGACCCTCCCCGGCCTCCCCCCTCTATCCTCCTTAAGTGATTTACTTATTTAATTAATTATTCTCATTAATTTCCCTTAACTTTTTGTGCGTGGCCGCTCGTCTCCCTTTTTATCTACAGCGGCGCCCCCGTGACAAGTGTTTACGTTGCGTCTTATTATTCCCCCCTTTAATCATCGGCCCATCGACGCCGCCGTGAAACGAAGATGATGTCTGTGAAATTGCTGTCATGGGTTGTTTATCTCTGCAGTATAT
The DNA here is from genome assembly GCA_901007825.1 of Macroramphosus scolopax. Lineage (NCBI taxonomy): Eukaryota > Metazoa > Chordata > Actinopteri > Syngnathiformes > Centriscidae > Macroramphosus > Macroramphosus scolopax. The sequence continues at coordinate 32,187 of CAAKHC010006862.1, forward strand.
AGATCCCGAGATAAGGCTCTCAGCCAGTGTTTGTTCCAATTTTTAAAGAGGCAGAATATTTAACTTTACTCACTGAAGTTGGCAGTCGACCAGATTTTTTTTTGTCTTTGGCTCTCGGCAACGTCTTTGGCGCTAAGCAGCCGCCGCTGTGGTATTTTCCCAGAGGTTGCTTTCTCTAAAAAAAAAAAAAAATATGTTCTTTAGATGATTCGCTTTTCTTTGTTCAGCTACGGTGGCTTTCACTACTAATGCTAATTCCCCCCCCCATAGTGTATTTCAGCCTGCCTTCGCTGCTCCGGGAGGAAGCAACGTGTACAGCGTCACTTGATGTGCCAGACGATTCCTGTTCCCCTCGGAAGGAGCTGCCCACATGTAGGTGTGAAGAACAATAAATGTAGAAGCTTTCAAGTGAGCCGAGCATGAATCACTATTGTGTTATATCAATCAGCGACGGAGTAGCGAAAACAGACATTTATATGAAGGTTTCATGGATGAATTCTTGGGGCTGCGGCCAAGAAATTTTCCAGTCCATTATATGAGCAGAGTGTTTGCTCTGGATCCTCTGTGGTAGCTTTACCTCCGCTGCCCTCGATCTGGCAGAGCTTCACTTCTTGGCCCGCTCCGGCATCTCTCCGTTCTCAACCGACGGGGCCAAGTAGCAACTGCACGTCTCAAAATGGCTCCTGCCGAGCAGCCGCCGCGATTGTTTTCGGCCCCTTTTGTTTTCCCGCCTAATTATTCTGCTTGTCCGAGATTAGCTCGCAAGACTGTTTGTCTTGTAGATTTTGCCGTTAATGACTATTTCAATTTTGTTTGTTTTTGGCCAATGGAATCAGGATAAGACCGTTGATCTGAGCGTTCTCCTTTGTCCCGTTTGTTTATCCTCATCCTGTTGTCGTCCCCTCTCCCCTCGTCCTCTCTCAGGGGGACTAAGAGTCCGACACAAATCCCATTTCTTGTTGTTCGTGTTCAGGAATTATGTTCTGCCTCCCCATTTCCCTCAGACTCCCTGAGGCACCTGGGATTAAATGTTGTGTTTGTGTGTGTGTGTGAGTGTGTGTGTGTGTGTGTGTGTGTGTGTGTGTGTGTGTGTGTGTGTGTGTGTGTGTGTGTGTGTGTGTGTGTGTGTGTGTGCCCAGAGGCGTTCTCTTTTTTCTTTTTTCTCCACCGTCACTATTACTCTTGATTGTGTAACGGCTTTCTGTGTGTGTAACAATCATAGTAAAGACAGACCTGAGATGAGGTTTAAAGGTTTACAGGATGTAAGTATTTGTGTGCCATGTGGGCTTGGTTGGCATTTGTGTGTGCGCGTGCGTGCGTGTGTGTGTGTGTGAGAATCAATAATCTCTTTACGAGCACCAAACATTCGAAAATTACTCGACATGCTCTGTTCTCAGAAGACTGCCTGCCCCTCGCTTGGATGCCTGACCTGAAATATCCTCCGGGATCGTGTGGATTTAGTGTCTGTGTTCCATTTATTTGCGCAGGGCAGCGCTCATGTGTCCACGTGTATTGGGGATGGACTTAAAACGTACACTGATAGACGTCCACAACACTGCTGCCCTCTCGTACGACTCCAGGGTCCCGATTTCCTGATGTAAGGGGTTCAAAATGACTCATAGGGACCAAAAAGCTTCATGAAAAGATCAATGAAGAGATAGACCGTCATGTCTCTCTTGTAACGTCTCCTTCAGTAGAGTTTTGATGTGGATAACAAGTGTGCAGCGTCTCATTGAATCACAACCGTCCTTGTTCATTGCCAGAAAGCATCCTGATGTCTCCTGATTTATGGAATATATTATTGAGGAGTGTTTGTTGGTGTTGTCATCCTGCTGCGCTGACATATACAATTACTGGAGCCAAACGCTTTGGCTTGAAAATAACAGCCTACCTACACTCGACCGCAGCAGGTGTCTCCGCTCCCGGAACGGCGTTTTTCTGCAGGAAAAAAGTTCTTTCATGACAGATTTCTTCGTCCCAGTCTAAATGGTCTCTGCCTCCATCATGAATGTAAAAACAAAAACTTCCCAGCCAGTAATATAAATGACTATAATACTTAAGAACACTAATTTTATAAGAGGTGACAAGGCAGAAGCTAAAAAAAAAACACCCAACCTGTGCATTATTCCGATGTGTCTGTCCTTCACTCTGTTCTGTAAACATGCACTATGAAATCATTTCCTCTCTAATGTATCTCAAACCCCCTGCTCAGCATTTCCCAACTACTCCATTCCTGGACGGCCTATAGACACAGGAAGTGCCTTAGCAGGTCTCTCAATATCTCAATATTAAATTTGAACCGTCATTTAATACATCCCCCCGGTGTGGAGACGGGCATCATTTTCCCCCTGCATCCTTTGGATCTCTTGACTAAAGTGAAGAGACACCTAACCAGCTGCCCGGTGCCTCTCATAAGGGGCTCCTGTAATAGATTTATTGAAAATAACCAGGTTGTCTTCTCGAGTTACAGACAGGGTTTTGCCTCTGTCTCCGCTCGGAGGTCAATAAACTGAGGAGCTTTTTACAATGGAGCCGTTTTCTTTAACTGCTTACCTTGTAGCTTACAACTGCACAGTGAGGAGTCGTTCTGTGTCTTCGATGCAGTCCGTTCATTCAAAATCCTCAACCCAAGAGGTGAATGGAAGGAAGTCGGAGCACAAAACACATGCATGAAGAAAAAACTAAATGCAATGGCAAGATTGAAAAAATAACTGGTTTGTGCAGGCACAAGCAGAATTCCTCCTCAGCAGCTCTTTGTGCTGCTGTTCAAACCCCAAAACAGTAAAACGCTCAACTCAAATATTTAAACAAATTCTAGCTTTTATGTGAGGCGTTTAAGAATACTGAGAGAGCTTATTAAACTGTTTCATGGCTTCAAAACAAGTTAATTATATACATTTAATTGGCGACTGAGTTGTTGTTGTTGTTGCTATGTGTGCTTGTTCCATCTGTCGGTTCAGTATTCCGTTGCAGCACAGATCGATCCACTTCTTCCTGCAGAGTTCGGTGACCTCCTGACCCCGAAACTCCTCTGTGCTCCCGAGTGGGCGCGTGCGAGTCCGCGTGCACCAAAAAGCACATTGGTTGTGTGTGCGTTTGCACGGGCTTCTGAGTGGGTTGTCTTTTGACAGAACGACAGACATAATGGGGCAGTGTCGAAGCCAAGTTAAAGGCACTAAAACGCAGGATTATAACGTAATCTGACATTTCTTGGCTGATATGCTGATTCACCGATTAGAAACCAGTCTGCCACGCCAGCAGCATCGTGTGTGTACGTATGAGAAGGAGAGGCATGATGACGGATAGCGTGTGTGTGTGTGTGTGTGTGTGTGTTATGTGTGTGTCGTCGGGGGGGTTGGATTTATTCGAAGGCGAGCTTAACGTATGCTGCCTGCTAGAGCGCATCAAAGAGAACAATCATCTGAATGAGCTTTGCGAAGCTTCATCTCTGTGATTGGAATTCAGCTGTCAGCCGTCATATCAGCATCGGCTCACACGGCCACCGCTCGCTCGCTCTCGTCTCTGTCACTCTTACACACAGCGAGGCGCTTTACGATAAGCTTTCCTACTACAAATGAACTTCCCAACTAGTGTTCCCAGCGATATGCAAAACCACACGAGTCGCAAACGTTAAGATTGCTCAACAAACCGGCCAGCCACACACACACACACACACACACACACACACGCTGCAGCACAGTGATATTCCTCCTGTTGTGGCGTGTGCTCATTGTATGCAGCCTAGCAGCGCTCTGCTCTCCTCAAAGACTATTTAGCTGCTTCTCTGCTGCGCTGGGTCGCAGCCAGTAAAATGGTGGCGCTCAATGTGGAAAGGCTGCTGGCTGCCATTGATTTGGCCCAGCAGGTCTCTGAGGATACACACTGTTACCCTGGCAGCTAGCGAGAGCGAGTGTGTGTGTGCGTGTGTGTGTGTGTGTGTGTCAGCTCTAAAGAGAAACGTGACTGTAAAGTGCATTTATTGCAGTGTACAGTGGTGCAGAGTGAGGACAGCTCTGGGTTTTCTTTCAGTCCCACTCTGCAGCCGTCTGTACTAACTTACATGCTAAGAACGGTGATTTGATGAAAAGTATATGTTGCTCCGCAGTGATGAATTAGGTAGAAATGCTTTTGATGTGATTTGCTGTGTTTACCCAGAGAAAGAGAAAAGCTTGTTTTTTTTCTCTGCTTTTTATTTTTCCCACACTCCTCAGACAGGCTTTGAAAAAACAAACAAAAGGACGCCGGTATCCGACTATAAATAATGCAGAGACACAGATTGGGGTCAAATGCTTTGGATTCCGGAACACATACGTCTGGATGGGAGCTTGTGCGCACAGATGCACACACAGATTCACCCTAAACATGCTTTTTTTGTTTTCCTATTAGTAATATTTATTCCCCTGCAGGCTGTCAGTGGGATAATTAAGCACAACTGCACACTCATGACACACTGTCTTGTATACAGCTAATCACACACACACCGAGTCTCTCATGCACACATGTTCTTCTGTACATACGCACACACAGACGCTGTTTACAGCCTCGACGTCCCTCGATGACAAAGCGTGACAAACGAGTCTGTTTCGCAACACATTTAGGTCTGGTGGCGCGGCCCCCCTCCGCCCATCCCTCTCCTTTCCCCTCTTCTTTTCATAACTCCTACAAGGGCAACTCAGCCATCCTCTTTCTCCACAGCTCCGATCCATCAGCACACTGCCATAACCTGCTGCAGCTGCATGATAGATGGCTTCTCACAGGCTGATGTATTGGCCTATCAGAGGTTGAGGAAGTGACAGATTAGATCATTATGTCCCTTTATGTTATATGGGCCTTGTTTCTATAAATATTAGTGTTTATCCAGTTTGGGTTGTGTCATGGGGGAGGCGTCGCTGTGTTCTTCTCAAAGAGGTTGAAGAGGCGGACGGGGAGAGTTTATAGAGTTGTGTTTTCTGAAAATCCGTCAATAATGAGAGAAAGAAGAAGAACATAGAATATTAAACCTACTATACATATATGGATTTCATAATGCCACTCTTGATTTCTTTCCGTCATAATAACGTTCAATTCTTTATGGAGTTCCACTTGCAGAAAACTCGTCTTTTTTTCATCGCCTGCCGTCACGTGATCCGTGTCTTTTGGACGTCTCTCGCAGTTCTTCTACTTCTCTGTCCGTCTTTTGCATGTTTGTTTTTTGTTATATGAGCAAAATGGAAGAGAACATGAAGCAGGGTCTGAAAGACATAGAATACTGATGTAGAGAAGATCTGCAACGTTAGTGATCAAAAGAATATGAAGATAGAGGGAAATGATCTCTGGTCCCTTATATATTGGATAATATCGGAAAGCCCTTGAAGAAATAGTATTAATGTGCCAGTGCAGTAGCCTATTGTTCATATTAGGCGGGAGAAAAAACATTGTCTGAAGAACGATTTCCATCCCAGAAAGGTAAGTCAAATAGCTTTTTGTTGGCTGGAGGTGTGTGTTGACATTTCCATTGTTATTGGCTTTGAACTCTTTCAATGGAAAAAGTCTATAACAGTAATTAACTATGAAAAAAGGTAATTGAACAAGATTTTTAATGATTCGTCATTTTGAAAATGACAAGGCTGCACCAGAGTCTTTACTTTAACTTATTCTAACGTCTACCAGCGAGCCAGAAGTTCCCCAGGTTAGATGTTCTTCCTTCATGGTTTATAACAGAACACACGGCTTTATACTCTCCAAGTAGCTTAGGGTCTGGTTTTGATTTTCCGATGGAAGCTGTGGTGAATCGTGATCACGCGAATGTTAATCCGTAAAATGATCTGATTTTAAGCTAAATTGTTCATCTATGGCACATATATCTGCTTCTCTTAGTCTACTAATCCCCCTGCAAGTGATAGATCACAATATCGTGACGGTTGTGCTGTAAAATCCTTGTAAATCCTGCATCTGCAGAAACTTGCACGTTTAAGTCAGATGACCAGCAGCAGCACGTCCGATTCTTTTAACTCACGTTACAACAATCTAAAATATCTACGTACAGCTGCTGTGTATTATTAATGGATTGCAATATTTAAAACCCGGAAAAACAGTGACTCTGAGAGCGTGGCCACTCCAATATAATTGGATATAACCGAAACCTATTTCGTAAATGGTGCATTCAAAACGCGGAAGCTGTTTTTACGACCTCCCTGTGGGATCGTTTATACAGTAGAGAGTATTTACTGTACATGTGCAGTGTTTCAGTGCCGGACTCATTAAGCCTCTGGGCTTTTTTTTCCCCTGACCCCTGTCTCCTAAATCCCCTCCAATGGTGCGGTGTCATGATTGATGACGTCATTAAGGGCATCAGCGACACATAAAAACGAGGACACACTTTGATAGACAGCAGCCTCTCCTCATCCATCTTCCTCTGGCATGTGTGTGTGTGTGAGGTGTGTGAATGCATCCGTCAAACAGGAAGCTGTGGGGTGCAGCTCCACATTTATATCAGTCTTCATTGACACAGAAGTGGGTTTTCTATCGCTGTTGTGACCAGCTATGCCATGACCAGCATGTCATGTTTGAAAGAGAGAGAGAGAGAGAGAGAGAGAGGGAGGTCCGCATGGTACCCCTCTCTTCATCAGTATTCTCTTCATGGCCCCCAGTGTCTTCTACTATAAGACAAGCCCTGCATTGCTGTCATTAGCCATTATAACGTATAGATACATACAGGGCTTCTCTCCTCTGAGGCCAACAGATGAAACACACACACTCATGTACGCACACACAGAAGTACACACATGTTCATATGACCTATCCTGTCACGGCATCAAACAACGTACAGCAATGTCTGCTTGAGTTTACTTCATCCTGCCCTTTGCTGACACTTACATTTTAGGTGGTGTAAGTGCTGGAACTGAACTTTACAGCAACTTCATATTCCCCCTTCACTGTAACCACATGTACAGTCAAACTCACCTACGTGTCAATGTAAAACTGAATTGTGTTTTGCATTAGTAAATCAATAAAACATTACAGTAGGCTCCCACTTACTCGTGGAACCGGCGGTTCATCCTGGATGCAGTTACAACAGATGGAGGACTGATACCAGCAACCAGAACTTTTTGGGGGCTGTTTTGTCAGTTTCTCCATCTTTTTTTTCTGGCCTGTCTTTCCCACCCTTCTCGTTCTCTCTCTTCCCACACACACACACACACACACATACGTTTTCAAACCTCATACACACTCGCAGGTCCAAACTTCCGTCCTCAATGACATCATTGAGTTGTGGTGCCCCCAGCGGCAGCAAGCCTAGGAAGGGCGGAGGTGCTGGCGCTTGCGCTCGGCTGTCTGATTTGATTCACCCTGACAACCAAGGACCATTTGGGAGCCCTGTAACCACGGCAACTCCCATCATAACATTCTGGGTGGTTAGTCTACGGGGCCAGTCAGAGCCGGTGTTCCTTGCATCCATTTTTAATGGCCAGTGTACTTAGTCGCTCTTCCTGGGCCTGTCTCCCCGCGGTCCCATCTCCAAGAAGGCAGCTGCACTTGGTGGAAAAAGCCCCCATTACATATTTATTGTCCCGAGTCTTAATTATTGAGCCAGAAGGGATGTGGGTTTTTGATCTTTCTCTTTCTCTCACTCACTCCCTTCCCTCTATCTAACTCTTCGAGACAAAATCTTCCCTCTCCTGCTGCCTCTCTCCTCTCCCCGCTCTCCATTTGTCAGACCTCCATCTTCATAAGCTCGCAAATTCATAACCATATAAAGCAACCACCAACGGAAAATGTGAGGCTTTGTTTATGATGTACTCTTAGCAGCTGATGTCATGGAAAATCACACAGTTTGCCCACGTGTGCCAGGAGAAACCAGAGCAATTTGGTATATGTGACATGTTTTTCAATCTATATTAAGTTTAAAGTGAATTCCAATTTGTTTCCAGCTCGTTTAGATATTCAGTTCAACGTTTCCAGTGAACTTAGCGGCGCTTCCTAACAGTCTTGTCTCCCACTTTAAATTGGCAGAACCACGTGCAAGATACAATCAAGTTTCAGGCACATGTTGCATTCCTAATTATAATAGTTATGCTTGATTATGCTGTTGGCAAGGATTTCACAGCACTTTGCCATGCACAGCAAGAAGCATCACAGTCATTCAGAAATCCATTCTCCCATCTTTGCATTTCCCTGCATGTTATTTTGAGTCATACTCATGTACTCCCACTCCTCTGCTGGCCAAAATCAATCCGAGGAAAAGAGGTTATGTAACCCCATCCTTCTCTTTCAGTCGTTGTAACATGACATTGGAGGAGATTGATCAAGAAATGTATTTTTGGACTCAATTCTGAATCGCCCTCTCTCTGACCTTCAAGGTTGTGTTATTGTTATCTCGGTTGCTTCACATTCTTTATTTTCTAGTCCACTTGTCAAATCCACTCTGTCTCTATTTCTGTGGTGTTAGAACTGTTTCTCATTTTTGCCTGATATAGAGGGAGAAAAAAAAAATCAATCTCGGTCAGGGTATTCTCTGAGCGGAAGGGATTGAGGGAGGGATTGGAGAGATGGAGCGTCGCTTTAATTTGTCCACACAACAGGAAATCACCTTGAGGTAGGCATAGGCCGAGCGTGGCCTCCTCACTTCTCCACCGCTTCTCTTTATCCGGCGTAAGTCAGTAGTGGAGGAAAGTCTTTCACGATACAGAAACCATCTCTTGACTTGTGGTGCACCCTGGAATGTAATTATTTTCTGAAGAATAGTTCACAAACTGCTGTATGGTTCCTCTTGCTCTTCTCACTCAAGTAAATAGGAGGCTCTCTCTGTTTTTTTGTGAATGGCTGCCCCGAGTGGAAGAGCACAGGTGAACATAGAGTGTGTGCTCAGAAGGAGTGCAAGGTAGAGGACTTACTATTTTACTCTCAATAACTGCCATCTATTGAATGCCGGGTTTAGATAGTGAAAGGATGTTGGAGATTGGTTATAATGGGAGCAGCATGTGGAGTTATTGAAGGGCTACACCAGTCCTGGGCTGAAGGAAATCCATATTTTATTTGACGTGGGAGGCGCTCAAGGCCTGTAAATTATTACTGCTGTATTCCACCTGCCCGTGGAGGTCACCCGGCCAGATAGCTCGGTAGATCCGTGTGTGTGTGCGCGGCCGGGGCTCCTGATGTGTGCTTCGCCTCCAGTCGTATGTCTGGCATGTCACAGGGCCACAGCAGTCACACTGTGACCATACTGCAGGCTCGTCCATCCATAGATCTATCCTTCCCTCCATCCACCCATGTAATAAAGCACATTAGAGAGGTGACTGCCTCCGATGTGCCACTTTCCCCCAGCACCGAGGCTCTCTACTGTACGCTGCTGCAGGCGGGATGTATCACGGTCCACGCTGGGAAACACAAACACACATGCACAACATCACACGGATGAGAAGACAAGAGGTATTGTTTCCTTGCGAAGCACAAAACAACATTTAAATCGTCGGACATACTGTAGAATTAGAAAAAAACGACGCTCATACTTTATCACACGGATGGGCCATTTTTTTACGACTTGTCCAAGCAGTGGACGCACAAGTGGAAGCACTAACATTAACGATGGCAGCATTCAGTTAAATGTTCCGGGAAGACAGGTCAGTGAGGATGCACGCACAATACCAGCGCCCGGCATCTGGCTCAACGGAATTGAATTCAGCCATCTATGATGTTATCAGTTCCACCTTTTGCTTTTCCTCCTTTTTGTAAAGGACCTTTTGATTGTCGCTCCCTGAGAGTAGAAATTCCTCACAACCTTTGCGGCTGCGGTTAACAAATATCTTTAATATTAATAAATCTGTAAGTTGATTTCTTGAGTAAATTGAGATGCGGAATCATCATAAATGTCATCGTTATGTCAAAACCAGCGTGTCCGACTAACGTTGCAATCCCAAAATATATTAACATATTCATCACAAAGGCAAGGAAACACAGAATTGTCCCATTTAAGAAGCTAGAATATAAATGGCAGTGGACCACGTCACTTCGCTCTCTCCTTCCCCTCTCTCCTTCCTTCTGACTGCACCGTTCAGTCTCCATCTCCCTCTTTTCACCATTATTGCCCCTCAGCTGGTGCTCATTTCTCATCTTTATCTGGCTTCCTCCGTCCACCCCTCCCTCTGTCGTCCTGCTGCTGTCTTTAAAACCCCCTTCCACTAATGCACAGCTCAATTCGTCTTCATTGAGGTTTCTACTAAAGGCTGGGTAAATAGGTAATTACATGTTGTCATCTCTCCACCTCCTGCTAATCCACTCAACTTTACTCCACTCCACAATATCTACCTCTCTCCCCCTCCTGCGCTCTCAATATCATGGATGGCTGCCAGACATGGTCCAATAGAGGCCCGGCGTGGGCCTGTTAGTCACAGCTGGCTTAACCCTTCGATTGGCCACATTCTGCACTCTGCTTACTGCACAGTTTTCACTTCTTCAGCCGGCACGTCAGCGACGCTATTTGGGACCATTTATCTTCCGAATTGGAAAATTGGAACCACCCACCGGCTAAATGCTGATGATATCCTTCCCTGCCAATAGAGTCGTTAAAGACGTCTACATGTTCTAAACGCTTCGGAAACGTTGTCAGGGATTTGTACTTGACGGACAATCGGAGAACGTAGGCGCTGGGCCTCTGATGGCTATTGATGCAATGAGATTGCCTGCCGCGAGGTAACAGTCCACATGGGGTCTGTGGCGCTGGTGGGGGGTATTATTGGGCTTTTGTCTGCTGAGGTCAATAAGTATTTATCGGCATCGCTGCTGCTGAAATAAAAAAACGCATTATGTTTTAAATCGTCATCATCTGTTACAGGAGCAATAATTTGTCGTTCAGCATTACCATCAAGAGTTATTCAAGGTTTCGGCTGTATATTATTCAGGAATGTGTGTTTTTAATATCTCAGGTTCAAGTGAGTTATTTCTCTTTATCTCAAAGTTTAAGTACTAGAGCGAAATCATAGTTTGCGTGGGCCTCTGGAGACCGAAAGACCCAGAGTGGGAGTGAGTACGAAGGAAAGGAACGAGTTAGGCTGGAAATAAGTGATAAAGGAAGGCGGCGAAGAAGGTCGGACGGGGGGAAGGACACGGTCTTTTGGCACCAGAGGAAGTGATAAGTTGAGAGTACAGACAGACAGCCTCAATCCTCATCTCAATCAATCACATTTTCCCTTCCTCTCCTCTCAGTTTGTCTTATTGATTTCTTGTTTCTGCCTCTGTGCTGAAAGCCGGCTCAAATGACTTCTCCGAGTTTTTGGGTCTTCATCTTCCAGGGAAAACTACTCTTTGGGTCATTTATTGTCAGAGCTAGAGCAGAGAAGTTAAAAGTAGACTCAGTCATCCTGGGGACAATCTCAGAAGCCATCAGCTATGAATAGTGTCTGGGGGCAATGGTCAAAGTTTCAGGGCTTCTGGCGGAGCCAGCTGATCTCCACAGCAGCAGGAATGCATAAGACTAGGTTACTTTTTATTTATTTTGTCCACTACCACAATGATCACACTCATATATAATGAACATTTTGCATGTCATGAATAGCTGAATCGGACCTTTCGAACTTGCATTAGAAAATAAAGCAGGATAAATAAACAATAAGTGAGAAGCACTTAAGCTGGGAGGTTAATATGCAAAAGCATGAGGAGATTTAAACAGCAGATCTGTACCTGTGTTATTCTGTGTTTTATATAGATGTGCCATCACCAAATAAAGCTACCAGGATATTAATGGAACAAAAGGACAACGAGCTTTAAACCTACTCAGACCGACTCGTTTTTTGTTGCACCAAGAATCTCTGTAGTTCACGGCGCAGAACTCACCACATAAAAGGGATGGACAAATGTTAAAGACACCTCTCAGTATAAATAAGTATAAGTCAAGACCTCTCTCAAACTCAATAAAAACTTTACAACATTATAACCCTCATGAAGGGGGAATTTATTGGAGGGCTGTTAAGTCAAGTCAAGTTAGTTTTATTTTTATGACCCAGAATCACACAGTGCCTCGATGGGCTTTACAGTCCGTACAGAACGACACCCTCTGTCCTTGGAGCCTCGATGTGAGAGAGGAACACTGGCCAAAAACACAAGGAAAGGGTGGAAAAGACTTCAGGAGGAGCCACAGAGGAGGGATCCTTCTCCTTGGATGGACCGATTGTTTTTAATTTTTTTTATTTCTAATACTTTTATTAATCACTCATTCAACCCATTTGTAGGTGAACATGCAAATACACTCCGAACACACACACACACCATGTACAGTGCATCTGATACATGTGATAGAAAGTATATCTAAAGAATGGAGGCTGGAGATCAAGGAGAATATAAAAGCGCCTGGAAGTACTGCCCGGTGGCCCCTGCAACACATGACCTTGTCTCTCCCATGGTGACCTGGAAGAGAACGAGGCCACTCAGAGAAGATTGGCAAAACGGTTGGAAAATATGGCTGTTAGTATTGGTCTCTGTAGGCTGTAAGACATAAGTGAGTACTGATCCCAAAGAGAGCCCGCTGTCTTTAGTTTTATCTAGGTGTACCTCATAAATCGGCCAGCGAGCTCAGGGGTTGCAGTCGTTGCCCTCGGGTGCTAAAAGTTGGTGCGTCACTGGAGGCAGAGTCAATCAAAGCCGACGCCACGGTGTCATGCAATCAGCTGCCATCCCCACAGACACGGAGTTGTGTGCCTTCAAAGATCAATGTTTCTCTTGAAACAAGCCCAGGGGTTACTTTTGGAGTCTGTTTGTGTGTCACAGGGGGGATGACAGATTACTGGTAATCAGCCTGTGTGTGCGTGTGTGTGCGTGAGTGAGTGTGCGTGTGCACACGTTGTCTGTAGTCATGTATTGTACATCAAACAAGCACTGTGAGCTCTTGTTGTGCTGTGAGAGTTTTTCACGGATTTTGCTGGTGTTTTTTTGTAAATCTTATTTCCATACTGCTCATTATCTATCTGCTATGAGGGTGCATGAGTGTTTACAGATTATTGTGCGAGTGACACAGCGGCATATGCTTTTTGGAGCTCATCCAGTATTAATCTAAGGAGATAGATAATCAGAAGAGGTGTTGTAGTCAAGGCCAGCTGTGTTGTATGTATGCAAATACAGGGTGTTCAGGTTAGTCAGTATACTTGTGCAGATGTTAGTGAGGTAGCTGAAAACACACACTCAGACTTAGGTTGATTTCACGGCTTTGAGCTGGGCCGTGGTTTGTGTTCACACTGGCTTACTATAACTCACCGGTTTGAACAGCTTGTCATCGGGGCTAAATGACCCTCATGAGAAAAATCTAATTGCGGTTCCTGACAGCAAGTCTTTTTCCAATATTTGTTTTATCTTCTCTGGGATTACACAGACCTCATGATGAAATCATTATTTCAGAAAATTAATAGCCGGGATTGCCACCGGACCTCCGACGTATTCAACGGGGACCCGCATGATGAATGGGACGGCAAACACACAACGTTTGGGAAAAAAAAAAAAGGGAGGCAGACCCTGTTTTCTCCTCTTGGCCTGCGTGTTGTTCGCAATGACGCAACAAACACAAATTGTCGCTCCATTGACATTTCTGTCAGTGTGCCACTGTTTCTACATGGCAAAGAGAATAAGTTAATTAGTATGTCCAATTGCATCTGGTGGCTCAGCTTTGGGAATTTCAAATCAAATTAGGATACTCAGTGTTCATCTCCATGGCACACAGTTTGCCTTAAGCGACGCTTTTCAGGGTCTGTCTTTTGTCTTTGTCTCCATCTTTCTCGACCCCTTTTCCAGCTGCACTTTTGTTATCTACCCCAGTCTCTCTCACATCAGCCACCCACACTTTATTTGTCTTTTTTATCCATTTTATGATCTTTTTTTTTTCTTGCTTCCCCAATTCCCGGCGTCTCTGCCCCCCCATTAAGTAATAGGTTTCTCTTTATCTCCGCAACTGACATGATGACTCGCAAATGATGTAATAACCTCTGAAAATGTTACGAAATGACCCTCTAAATGGGGCATAAATAAATAAACAGTCTTAATCCAATAAAATGTAACAGCAGCATGTGAGTAATTAGGCTTTTCTTCCCTGATGATGATGTAACTAGCAGTTTTAAGCATAATGGGTAGCCTAAAGCTTTCCCGAAATAATCAAGCCGATTTTTCTATTTATAGTGATTAAATAATTCACATTCAAAGGGACATCATGTTGCGTTTTGACTAGTTCTGACATTTCCCAGTAGTTAGGACGTTTTCCATGACCACATACTCCCGGTCCGTTCTCCCCTCGCCTTCCTCACCTATGTCTTCATCTGGTCCACATGCCTTTGTCTGTCCTGAGTAAAAACATGGGCTTGTCTATCAGTCTTTGAGTCGGTCTTTGTTTTGTCAGAAGCTATCCAAAAGATAAGTGTGACTGATCGCTGCAGGCCCGGGCGGACAGATAGTGTATAATTGAGTGATGGGGACTAATGTAACCGAATGGTTTAGAGTCGACTGTGATCCACAACAGCAGCAGAGGCTGCGGCTCAGAGGGAGGCTTTCTGTTGGGCCCTCGGTAATACCGGCAACAACAGCCACCCAGATTACAATCTGGTGCCTACCTGGCTGTCTTCTCGTGCGTGGCTTGGATTCATTCCTCTTCGCCTTCTTTTCATTCGTCTTTCCCGGTCGCCGTTATTTCCTCCTCCTTCCTTTTTCTCATCTTTCTCTCCCTTTTAATTTGTCTGTCTCCCTCCCTCCCTCTCTCTCTCCCCATGTTATCTTAGCTCTTTAATTAACGTGACACGCTGTGAAGTGAGATACTAAATAATGCACGCTTTTCCAGTGACATTGAATCAGTCGGAGTGATTAGGAGCCACACACAGGAATGCAAACACACACACACACACACACACCAAAGCTGATGCCCTCGTTTTCTTTATTAGTGTTATTAGTCTACTCTTTCATTTCTGCAGGTGAATTTCAGTTTAATCCGAGAAATAATCTATATAAATGCCCTGATGAGAATACAGTAGGGCACTCTGCCTATTTTAAACAGATCTACTGCAATGTGATCTGTCCTTCTTTGGGCCTCTACGCCACTCGAACAAGTTCCACGAAAATCGGAATTGATAGTTTTTGTGTTGCCGGCTGACATAAGGGCACACACGTCCGCCGACGCCAATGTTAGAAAAAAAAATATTTGCTGTCTTAAACAGACTTGCCTCAAAATATAATGGGTTCCCCTTAGGCCAGTGTTACACCCTCCACCAAGGCTTGTAGAAATTGGCTTAGTATTTCTTTGCTGAATCCAGGTCACAGCAGGACGAGACGTCGGACGTGGGTGAAAACATAACCTCCTGTCGGAGGTAATAAAGCAAAAACCCAAATCTGTACCCTAATGCACATTCCAATATCTGCTGTAGTAACGTAAATCATTGTGCAGAAGACTCAATCTGTGCAGGGAGAGATTTAGGTTATCCCAAAGCCATTGTTTCAGACCAAACCAAGTGGAAAATCCAGTGTGGGCTTAGTTATTTACCGCTTTGGCTGCAGGGATGCTGACAGCTTTAGGTTCCAGCATTGATCTACCACTACCCACTTGTCTTTTTTTTTAATCAGATGACTAGTGCAGGAGAGGAAGGGATTAAGACTCCTGCTGCGGATGATGATGAAGATGAGGGCAGTCCAGTTTTGGGAATCCCACAAACACACACACATCTTTACACACATATGTGCAGGCGTGTATAAATAAGACTACATGAAGGTGTGCAGTATGCATGAACTACTCAGTTGCATGCATTCTTCCTCGTGCAAACCAGCGAGTTCAGGCCCAGGCGGTCTCTTAATATACAAATGTACGCATTCATGCACACACAGATGTATCAACATACTATGCATGAACTAGACGATACACATGCAAATACGCATTCATTCATGCAAAAATTCAATTGCATTTCCGAGCATGATCTCTGCTCACTTTCAGTGTCTCTCACTCAACACTGTCAGTTTCTGGACAGCAGCAGTGATCTGCCATGTCTCATTGTGTCGTGATCGGAGCTGTGAGATTTCTGACACACAGACTGTTGCCTGTCTCTTCTAATGCCAGACAACCCACACAAGGCACTACCGATGGTAGAGAGACGGATAGACGGACAGAGGGGCACACAGAGAGAGAGAGAGAGAGAGAGAGAGAGAGAGAGAGAGAGAGAGTAGAAAGCAGACGATTTCATCTGACCGGTCATAAGGGGAAAGAAAGCTGAGAGAGAGAGAGACAGAGAGAGAGAGAGAGAGAGAGAGTGACATTTAAGTACAAGAGTAAAGGGAAATGAGAGGAAATAAAGATGGGATTGAGGAAATTAAATAAAAATACTCACTGGTGTTCTAAAAGGACAAAGATGTTAAGGAAGAATAGAGGGAGACAAAGAGAATCTAAAGAAAGATGTATCTAAGGATAAACGGATGGGGACGTTGAGCTGTAGGTTTATTCAACCATTTATGCAACATGAACAGCAGACGACATCAGTCAGGCTCCTCCCACTTTAATCATCCCATTGTCCATCATCTCCGTGCTTCGTCATCCCCCCTCCATCTTGGAGCTATTCATTCCTTTACATCGATCTGACATCATGCAGCTTTGGCGTCCATGCAGAGGGTAACAACCTTCCTCTGCAGGTTGCATAACTACAGCAGATAACTTGAGGCTTCTGGCTAACTTGTGTGACAAAACATGAACTTTAATGTTGAATGTTTTCCATAAGTTGAAATTCATCAGTTACTTTGTGAACTCGCATGCACACACAGACACACACACACACCGAAACACCGAATAAGGTTGTGCTCACA
>CAAKHC010006867.1:13347-26113 GCA_901007825.1 Macroramphosus scolopax
CAATTAACGATTGTCACACTTTCACATTTTGTGTGTCAGCTGGTCTTTACAGTAAATACTTTTCACCTGTACTAAAAAACCTCTGTTTTACTCTCACTATCACAGGTAGCAGTCATGGCAGCAGCCCAGGACACCCCCACAATTCAAGTCCTGCAAGTACCCCTAATCCTCATGGCCAGAGGTAAGATTATTTACAAATATCTTGTCATGATGCGTCCTAAGCAAAATCTGGTTAAATCAATCTGCTTAAAAAAATGTTGTCAGTTTTAGTTCTGGCTGTCTTAGATAGACCTGTGATAAACAATTTGTCATCAGGTTTTGCATTGGGATAGTCCTTACAGCGAATTCCATCTAAAATATAGAACTGTAATCTGTTGATTTCCGCTGAAGAGCCACAGGATATGCCTTACAAGGGCCGCTTCCTTTAGGCTTTCGATTTTTTCCATGTCATTCCTAGGCTACGCCGAAAAAAAACAAAGGGTTAAGCCAGGCGTTGTAAAGAGTTACACATGAAATGCATGAAAATTCTGATTAATCAGCTTTCCACCGACTTTATACAATCACTCTTCTTCCTAATTAGTTTCTTGTTCAAACACATGGGGCTGAATTTGTCCTATATTACCATTGGCAATTGGGTAGCATGCAGTTGCTAGCCAAACAGAAACCTAGCAGAGGTTAGTGTTGATGAGCGGAGTCGAATGAGCCATTTTAAGATTTGAATAACTTTTTCTTCTGGGAAAAAATCTTCTGAATATATAATTTTGAAGAACAGAGACAATTCTATAGTGGTTGAATCAATTCCCGGAATGTGTCTTTAAGGCATTGATTTAGGCTCTCTAATGGAGTTCACATACATGTTGGCCTTCTTCAGTAACACATTCACTGCAACACTGTTGTTGTTTTGGAATGTCTCAATGGGGTTTTAGACAAAAGACATACCTAAAGGATGTTTGTGTGAATAGTATACAGACCAATGCATTGGTTTTAGTGGCATCTAGTGGAGAGTTTACAAATTGCAACCAACTGAATTAGAAAAATGAATGGGAATATAAATGGACATAACAAATTGTGTTACTACTACTATAGGTTGCAGGCTAATAATCCTGGTTTGAGCTGCATCAACACAAAACCAAGAAGTTCCAGATTTAATCAATTTCATTTTATTCAATGCACTCTTAAGGGGTTTGTTTGTTTTTTCACGTACATACGTGCTTTTTGACAATCAAGTAGTATATTTTTAGAATAGATAGATATAATGGAGGGATGGATCATTTTATACAGTTTGATTAAGGTGATAGTGTTAAAGGTTTTACAAGATATGCAGTAATTTGATTGTCGTCTGTGTGATTGAAATTAATTAATCAGCATTTAATAATACTCAGAACATATCTCTTGGAAGTGAAATGTGAGCTAAAAATAAGTTGGGTTTTCCCTGAAAACGAGTTTACACGCTGGTGTAAAAATTGTTCCTTCTTCTATCCGACATTACTTTGCTTTGCAACATCAGCAGGATTAATGGAACATGACAATTATCTTGTGCATTTCTTTGGCTGATGCAACTCTGATAATATTTGGCTGCTGCAGCTGGACGGGTGAATTATGTGTTTGTGATTTATGTTGTTGAACAATGTAGCAATTGCCCTTGGCATGAAGTCTGAGTTTGCATTGCATGTTCTAGTTAGAATGATTCACTGTGCTTGAGACGAAAATAAATGTGTGTCGTGTTCACAGGTGTTTTTTTTTAAATATATTACGCCAGATGTTTGTTAGGTGTGGTTGAATTGTACGTTATAAATATATGAATACACTGCATTTCTTCTGTCTCTTGTGCATTCAAAGAATATGTATGAGAAATTGAATCTGAATATTTTTATTATATTAGAATAAATTATAATATCATACTATTATTATCATTATTATTAACAGATCTGCAGAAAACTGGAGGTGAAACCAGATCAAAGCAGTAATTTATTTTTTTTAGATTTATTTAAAAACCAGGTAGTTTTCTTAATGCACCCAAAATGATGTAGACAAATGTTGACAAGTCAAATAATAGATTTTATAGGAGAGGATTTCAGTCATTGTGTCGACCTGATTTGTTTTTTAGGATTAATTTTGACTGTTGTTTTTTCTTACTCTTACAGGACCCCGGTCCAGTTCAGTTCTCCGCCGTATACTCCTCCATCCCAGTTGCAAAGAACATTTTCTCCTGATAATCTACAGAAGAATGTCATGGTAACTTTCATATTTGTTTTCTATTGTAACAGTTTGTAGGCCCACATGTGAATTAAGAGCTGCTCCTCTATAACAATTAAAGAAATCTGTAGACAAGTAATCCCAAAAGTGTTGGGCGGGACCCCCTGGTGGGCTGTGAAGGTACCGTGGATGGGTTTAGAGGTCATTTACAATAAACGAAAAAGCTTAATTGTTAATTTTGCATAGCATTGCATTAATCAGAGTGATTAAAGGTTTAGGTGGACCGCCGAATATTTTCCGTCATTGAATTGGACCATGGAATTCCTAAGTTTGGGAATGGCTGGTGCAGACTCGATAGTTTGACAAGAATATACACACACATTCTGGCCTTCATGAGCCCTATCAGGCACACGTGACCCGTCTTTTTGTTCCTCTGTAGATGAACAACATGATGTGGCAGGTTCAGATGCAGCAGCTTGACCAGTTGAATGACGGCTTTTCCAAGCCTCTGCAGAGGCAGTCGCCTGGACATTCTGGCGGAGGTGACTCGAGGCAACATGACAACAGTCCGTATCGTCGGCATCCGTCCCAGCTAAACAGCAGCGGAAGAAGCCAGCGCTATGCAGATGAACCAGGAACTGGCCATCACCAGCAACAAAGCCACAGCAGGAACAACTATCCCCAACAGAACGTCAGGAGTAGCAACCGTAACCATGACAGCAGAGGTGGCAACAGACATCATGATGAACGGGGTGGCAACCGTGGCTACCAAGACAACAGATGGAGACGATACTAACACATGGAAAAGATTTCTGCAAGGACTTATGTTTCTCACTAATTTCTTGAACATTTTACAAAAGAAGGACATAAGTTATGTTGACAATGTTCCCATGTATACTCAGGTTGTTTGTACATGATCCTACCAGTTTGAGAATGTACTGTCTTATGCCTTTTGTTCACTTTTAATGTGTTTTTAAATTTGTACACTACTTTCATGTGAGCTTTTCCTCACAAGTTTCAGATGTCATTAAGGCAAAAGTCAGATATGACTTTGTCATTTTAGGCAAACAAAAAAAAACATGTATAAAAAAAAATACGATTTTGGCCATTTTTTATGTTTATGCAAATAGTCTTTAAATTGTGCTCAAAGAATTTTTAATTCTTCAGGTATTTTCCAAAAAAAGAACAGGATGTTCAGCTAAGGATTCCACCAGCAACACTTTTTCTGCAATAGGTCACCATCCTTTCTTATTGTTAGATCCGTTCTGGCCTTGCTCTTTCTAAAAATTTACTTTATTTTACTTTTTTATTATTGGTCTGAAAGACCACCGAGAAAACTGTTTTAAAAATGAACATGATTATAAAACTCCTTTTGATCTGATTGGTGCCTTGTCTTTCATCTGGTCACAGCACAAATGCCACGGTGTTGGTCGTGCATGAATGCTATTTGCGGTTCTTTCAGTATATTTATAGGTTAACTAAGTGGGCTATTGTATGTTGATGCTTCATGCTGTATTGCATGCACACACGGCCTTATCTTCACCTATAAATGGCCCCCGTGTAACTAATATGCTTGTGCAGTGGGTTACAAAGTAATCTACAGGTGGCGCCATGCATATCCTTTCATTGAATCAATTAAGATGGTAAATATAACCAATCCCCATGATGAGCTCCTACATTTGACCTTTCTATTTAGGATGTTTTCCTGTTCTCAAACGTGGTCAAATCTTGTAATCATTTGAGTCAGCCACCTTGGCACACATTCTCATCCATTTGTGAGAAACAAGTTTTGTCCCAGAATAAGATCCTTTATCTCATGTTGCGATCAACTTCAATGTAGATGTCCCAGTGCCTCTTAAGGACTGCGTACAACAAAGTGTCGATGAAATCCCTTAATGTTGAGGTCATAATCTGCCCTAACGAAAGTGCTTATACCACTTAAAGTGACCCCCTCGCTGCAGGGACAACCAATGTCCCCCAATTAATCCTCCAGTGTCCAAAAGGAAAGGTGCATTTGCACTCCCTCCACTGAACTCATGTTCTTGCTGGTAATCTGGCTAGTGTCGGATTGCATCCTGATGCTCCCAAATCGCTCTAATAGAGAGTATCCTCCTGTCGGTGTCAGTAGCCTACTAGGAAGGCCCTTTATTACACCCCTGGCTGTGGCATAGCTCCTTTAATTGGTTGATCTGGCTGGCGTCTGCAGCCCTGAAGCAGGCAGATTAGAGAGCCCGCTCGGTAGCCGCTGCTGTGTGGACGTTTATAGCAGCCTGTCTATAGAAATGATCCACTTCCAAGCACCCAGAGACCCCCATCCCTCCCTCCCCTGTAGCAGCCCCGCAACACAAACCACAAGTGGCGAGACGCCTGCAGCCGCGAACCCGCAAACTTTACACCACCAATAGTTATTGTTTTCCCTTAAAATACGTGTGCAAAAATAATCCCCTTTGAAAGGCCTGCTGAGTTTGCGGAACGCAGGGAAAGTGTGTGACAAAACATTTTTAGAAACATAAGTCAGGAATGGCTAGAAACAGGCGAAAACAGGGAAATAGGGAGATGATTAAAAAGGACATTTTCTCCTTCTAATTTAGAATTTTGTTTCAAGATTAAGTTTCACATGATTTGGCGCTGTTTTTCCCGCCGAACCGAACCTCAATAAGTGAACTGGCTGCACAGACTGCAACTGTTTGATCCGGGCATCGAACCTCTGAACAGAAACACGGAGCTCCACTGCGGCTTTTTCTTCCGTCCGTCATCCTCCAGGATTTCAACCCCACAGCACATTCAACTCATGTCCAGCTCTTCAGATGATAATCGTTCCCAAACACATCTCAAAGTTTCAATTTAGTAAATAAACCTACAGAGTTACATCACTGCGAAGATGGCTGTGTTTTTAAATTAAAAACTTTTGCACCAAAGTCTTTATTTCCCTCCGTTATTCCCCCTTAAATCTTCAAGCAACGTTCTTCTCAAATCTGCAATATATTCAACAGAAAGTCAGTCAGATAAAAAAGAAACAAATGTTCCCGATATTATAAACGATTTCTAGAAAGAATTGGAAACGACAAAGTTCTGTCAGTCGGATGATGTATGTTAGATGTTTCCTCAGGTTCATGATCTTAGAATATGATATTCTCCTTGAAATAAACATAATTTACTCCGAACGAGAAATTGAAAGAGGAGCTAAAGAAGATGTTTTTAATTTAATTGATGTCGCTATTATATTTGAGATATATTTTGTCATTGATGATCATTAGCGCGTCACTTTGTTTGGCAGGTCAACAAAGTAAAATATTAACTTCATATTATTAGTTGTTATTGACACTGTGTTAATTATAATAGAACAATAAACATGACAACAACAATAATAACAATTCATATCGGTTTAATTATAAAAACAGGAACATTCATCCCTGGTTTGTTCGTTCAGTTCGCATTAGTGACTTAAAGTTATCAAATTAGATGTGTTTCTTAGTACATGAAACACAAACCTAGAAATAAAAAAAGATTAACATTTAGATCAACTGATGAATTAATTGCATGAGCAAAATATGTTTTTTAAAAAAAACATTACAGAATGTTAGAACGTTATAACTGCAGATAAATAAACATTTTGATTACGTTTGAAATTGTCCTCGGACAGTCAATTAGTAGAGTATTGTATATTATAATCTCTTTATTTTGAAATGATGACCTTGGTGTGGGGCCACGACAAATCAAAGACAGGAAGGTGTTTTTTCCGTAGTTTTGCGAAGGAGGCACGCGATGTACATTATGTAGTACGTGTGTATCTGCGAGGGGGAGAGAGAGAGAGAGAGAGAGAGAGAGAGAGAGAGAGAGAGAGAGAGAGAGAGAGAGAGAGAACAGGAAAGATGTGTTCAGGGACGGTTTATATAGCAGTGGGTGTGCGCACACGTCCCTAGTCAGGTCTTCACCACAGTAGCGCTCCGCGCAGCTCAAGTTGCCGGCTACTGCTCCACCACGACACTTCAGGGAAAGATAAACAGCATTTGACAGATAAACAATGCGTTATTCATGCGCGTGAACTACAGTGGTCGTCCTGTTCAACACGGCTGAACCTGCAGAAGTTTAGATATTAACTGAAGACACGCACAGTTTTTTTTTTTTGATATAGTGAAGAGGGCGCGAGGCGCGAAGGGAGAGATCATGCACTGCCAAGCCGAGCTGAGGCTCTCCTCCCCTGGGCAGCTGAAGGCTGCCAGGCGGCGCTACAAGACTTTCATGATTGACGAGATCCTCTCCAAGGAGGCTTGTGATTATTTTGAGAAAATGTCTCTGTACTCCGTGTGTCCGTCCCTCATTGTTCGACCGAAGCCTCTTCACTCCTGTTCAGGTAAGACCTTTTGGACTACTTAATAGAGAAATAAATTCCAAATAAATCCTACAAAAGTTTTAGCACTTACAGGCACGATGAGAAGATAAGAAGAGATTACGGTTACTGGAAATATGATACTTTTATACGCACTGGCTCAATTTTCAATTAGTGTATTCTTAGTAGTTATAGAGAATGATAATGTGTGAAATGGTGCATAAATCATGAAATCTGAATATCAGACGTCTGCACTGGTGAGTGTGGGTGGTTATCCTGGTGTAATCAGTGACAAAAGTGACACAACAATTGGAATTAATATTCCCAACATTCCCTGTGCGTTCACCAGTACATGACATATATTGATATTGGCTTTATTTACCTGATTTGTCAATTAAATGAATTGACAAGACCACAGCCAGTTAAATTGACAATTTAAAATTGAATATAAGAATAATTTAAAATTGTGTACTTTTATTACTTTTACTTCTTATTGAAGTTCCAAAAGTTCTTCATTGTGTAGTCGTACTACCGTGTTGTAAAATCACAGCAGCTGAGTGTTTGTGTTGAAGCTCAATAGACCTGCAGAAGAGTCAATGAGGCTTGATGGCTTGTGTTGGCGGTAAGAAGGTCCACGACTTAAATGATCAGTCAGTGTTAAACCTATAAGTAAATGAAAATGCAGTGGGACAGACACTGGCTGTTGTGCTAAATCAAAGGCCTTATCAGTTTTGATAAGGCCTATATTGTTAGTGCGGTCTTAGAAAATCAAATGTGGAATCTGGTGCGGACGGTTGTAGAACTCTTTAAAAAGATGGATGGGAGATAATATTAATACAGAAGTAAATATTGAACACAACCTCATACTCCATTGATTCAAGCAGTACTTCCTAAAGCTAAGAAGATAGATAGATAGATAGATAGATGGATAGATAGATAGATAGATAGATAGATAGATAGATAGATAGATAGATAGATAGATAGATAGATAGATAGATAGATAGATAGATAGATAGATGGATCATCTTCACTTCAACTCCTGACTAATCCAACAAGGCTACTGCACACTCTAGTAACCATTAGGATAATTGCTCTAAAGTCTGAAATAATTGCCACTGCAATTCGATGATGACAGCGGTGGGTGTATAAAAATAGGCGAAGCGATTTCCTCATCCCTCTGATATGGTTTGGTGTAGGCTAGAGGGCAATATGGCTGGGCTTTGGCACCCTGCTGTTCAAATGGATAGTGTAACCCGCCCCGGCATATTAGAACACTGTGTATTTGTAGCTGCGGGGGTGTGAGACACAGTATATTCCCCAACATCAATTGCCTTTAGTGCTTGATATAGAAGCAGGCCGGCTTACAGCCTGTGGGCCAAAGAGAGGCGGCTGGCCCCTGCATGGTCCCTTAACAGTGAAAGTTAACCCTAGTTAAACAAGGGGATGCCATGACCTCCTGGAACCAGCGGAGGCCGCTGAAAGACAGAGATGGCAACACGTTTGCATGAAGGAGTTGATAACAATTTAATTGTTGCTTCTGTTTTATTTGTTATTTGTATGTCATACAAACACGCCATCGTCTTCCCATTGCATTTTTATTTATCTGTAATTAAATACAGACATTAGTTGTGCGCAGTAAAAGCGTCCGATACTGCTGAAGTTAATTCTCTGTCAGTTCCACAGGGATCAGAGACTTTACGTCCTGACCCGGTGCCGAACAGCGAACGACGTAATAGCAGGTTACAATATTTCATTTCCAGTCCCATCTCTCAGCGGGACCCAGGGCAGGGCTTTTAGTGGAGCTTTCCGCAAGAGGTGAGAGAGATTAAGATCAACTGTGGTGTAATCACACCTGACAGCATGATGAAAAATAAACACAAAACAAGAGAAGGAGGAGTGTGTGCAGCCCGAGGGCCGCTGGGTGCTGGTTGGCTCGGCGCTTGGCGGAGAAATCCAAGCGAGCGAGAGTTTTCAGCCCGTTTTGAACTCTAATCCGTTGCAGACAATAAAGCCTCCCATTAAGTGTAATGCTCGCTTGAAAAGGGTTGATTACACCCATGTCAACACATGCAGGCAAGTATGCACACACACAATCAAAGACAAAAGGCAGGTACATCTTCCATCGTCGGTTCAGGATAATGTTTGACATTCTCATCTCACCGTTTTCCACACAACGACTGCCATCGGATTCTTCTATCTTGACAAAGGACAGGTAATGAAGCAGTTTATAAAGTAGTCAGTTTATTCAGCTGCAGTAGGATCAGGTCTCAGATTAGATTGTTAACGGTTATTGTAATCTTGGTGGATGATTCTAGTTACAGCAGCAGGTACAGAAGTCGTGCGTCCTGTTGCTCTTCCCTCCTCGACAATTTTATACGAGGCCAAAAACAACAATAAACTCGCTCAGTTTAATTGAGTGGCTTTCTAGCTGTCATGAGACGACTAATACACGAAACATGTCAGAAGTTCACGTGTCATAGCTGAGCAGTGAATCACCTTCGTCGTCATCGTTCCACTAAAATCCAAGAGAAAGGAAGTGTTGGTGTCAGGGATCAGGGATCAGGATGGTGAAATGCTTCACAGAGTTGCTGCATTAGTGTGACTTGTCATGCAGGTGTGTGAATTTAAAATCCACCTTTCCTGAGAAACTAATTCAAATTACAAACAACAATGCACGTCATGATAACTGCGCGAATACGAGAGCGAATCGTCGGTATGAAAACGAGTGCTTAACAAACAGCTCTTCAGGATCTATTCTTAGCAGGTATGTCTTCTGCAATAGTTACCATAAGCACTTGCGCCAGTCTCTCTACATTCCGACTGTGATTATCAAGAGTATCAGTGTGCTTCTGCATGGGGACTCGCTTCTGCTCTCGCTGCCACTCAAACGGTTTATTTGTTGACTATCGACAGGACACTGGCACTTGTCAACGACATGTCACATCTGAGTTCAGAGAGATGGCTTCCCTGTCAGCGGAAAGTCACCGCCTGAACTGACGTTTCCCCGTCCTTCTCTTGTCTTTGTTTATCTCCCTCGCTCCCTCTGAGCGGCTGTCCGGAGACAACTTCAAGCTCTTTGCTGACAAGAGATTTTCTGCCAAATCGTGAGGACGAACTGAGATTTTTTTTTCCCCGCATTCCCAATGTTCCTCTCCCTTAACTTATGCACCATTCAGAGAATCAAATCTTACAATGCAAACAATAAATGGGTTCATTCATTCATACAGCGATCGTGAAAACATTGTGATATAAATGTAACGAGGAGGAGAACGCACAAACGGAGGGAAGAGGTTTTCTTGTCTAGACCTGTTTCAGCAGAGCGAGTCTCATGCTGGAGGATTAGTGATGACCTCAGCCCCTTACCATGATGTCATGACAGGCCCAAGGCAGTGTCTCTCTCTCTCTGTGTGTGTGTGTTTGTGTAAGAGTATGTCTGTGCAGAGAGCAGGTGTGCTTACCTGTGTGTGTGTGTGCTTCCATGCAGCACTTACGCGCCCGCATGTTTGGTTTCCATCTGATAGTGTTGGTTTGTAAATCTGTGCACAGTTTATATGTGTAGGCGTCTGCGTTCAGCCGTCACTGTGATGTAATGGAATATTCGAAAAATGTAGACATCCTTCTGAATTCTTTAGTCAGGTTGTGTGTGGAAGATTTATCCCCTTAATATTCCCCAGGAACACACATAGCAGATTTTTATTTCCTTATACATCTCTCCTCCTCCTCCTCCTCAGTGCATTTCCTTAAGAGTCCAATGCTTCACGGTCGGTGTTGCTCTCTGTTTTATTGGATTTTGGTCAAGGGGTTGGTTTTATATTTGAGGCCATAAGGATTTTTTTTTGCTGATATTATGTTCTCTTTGATTGACCCATCACATCCTCTCGGCCAACCTCCGGGTCTCCATCCCTCCCACCTCGGCTCCAGACGAGCGCTACTTTTTAATTGATTCTGGCGTCTCGCTGCTTCTGTGTGCTCTGATAAAGACTGTGTGTTTGTATATGCCTGCGCACATGTGCCACAGCGAGAGAGATCACAAGAGAGGGAAGAAAAAAAAAAGAGAAGTTTATTAGCTGAACGATGTTTGATTTGGTTTTCATTACAGACGATTTAGTGTCTGTACGTGCATGTGTGTGCGTGTTCATCATCCTGTCAGGCTCGGTGTGTGCGTGTGGTTTTATATAGGGAAGCCAGGTAGCGTTTAACAACCTCTGAAAAATAATCATTCATTTGAAGGGTTCAGAGGAGCGGTGTAAAACACAGTCTGCGTCATCGGGATCGCAGCCCTCCACATGGAGAAGGTCAAAAGCAAAACACTTTTCACAGCAAAAACAGGGCAATTAAAACTCAACCTGTCTAAGCAATTACAGGCGGTCGATATATGGTACAATCATGGTTATTGAGGAGCTCATAAGAGCTTACTAAAAACCTACGGTGCTTCAGAAGAACTACTCTCCCCCCTTTGTTGCTCTGGTGTTTATTGCGTTTCTAAATGTTTCTGTCGCCTGACGCACTGTCTCTGTTCCTGCAGGCTCCTCGTCACTACGTGCCTACCCGCTCCTCTCAGTAATAACGCGGCAGCCTCCCAACCTACCGCACCACCTCCCCCAGCCGTCATCCCCGGGCGGGGTCCCTTCCCACCTGCCTTTGCTCTCCCCGCAGCATCCTCGGGGCTCAGAGCCTTCGCCCAGCCAGACGCCCCTCAGCATCAGCAGCGAGTCGGAAACAGAGCTCAGCACCCCCCGCCTGAAGAAGCCACGTCGGAGCCGCACAATCTTCACCGAGCTGCAGCTGATGGGCCTGGAGAAGAAGTTCCAGAAGCAGAAGTACCTCTCCACACCCGATAGGTTGGTAGATACAAAGCACAATCATCTGCTCACAAGTACAAACTCACACTGGGAGTTCAAAACATTAAAGCACTTAGTAGATCATGGCTGCGTAACATTATAAACAAATGATTTAATGACAAAATGACATGAAAGTAAAGCAACCAGTGTCATGTCGCGATTACTCAACGGTGGCACTTTGTTAACCTGCAAACCTGGCAGAGAGCGAATCTAGAAAATACAGCACATGCACACAGTCACAGAGCCACAAATGCAATTATCAAGCAGTGGTTAACCTAACATCGTAATTCTTGATTTATCCTGCGGGGAACGTCTCATGTAATGTGAATTTGGTCTAAGCCAGGCATTACCTCAGCTTTCTACATCAGACAACGCTCTAACCCTGAGCGCTCGTACAGCGGAGAACCAACACAAAGAAATATATTCAAGAGAAACGGGCGCAGCGGCCAACACAAGCAAACGGAAAGGTTTTACAACGATTCGCAGCCAATCATCTCACACATGCACAGGTGTATATACATATATATATACATATATATATCACAACATGACGCTTTCTACAATAAGATGAAGTAATCCACAGGTTAATATCTGTGTCTTAAATCCCATACTGCCGGTCATTTCTGGGACATGACATGAGGTCAGACTATATTTTCCAGTTAAACTGCAGGCCTCACTTTTATATTTGGCCTGCAGGGTATTTTACTATCATAAACCAGAATGGTATTGATCCATAAACGTTGTAAAAGAAACTTTCCTTCACATGCACACTAGGTTTTTTAAACTGCTTGTGAACCATTGCGTCAAGTAGGGATTGGCTGTTTGTACAACGCGGGATGCATATCCCAGAGGTTAGAGTGGCCGTCCCGTAATCAGAAGCTCACCGGTTTGATCCCCGGCTCCTCCAAAGACTGTGTCAAAGTGTCCTTGAGCAAGGCATTGAACCCTAGTTGCTCCTTATGTGTCATCAGTGTATGAATGTGTGTGACTGTACTAGCAGAGCGGCATAGCGACGTGTGTGCCAAATGTGTGTGTATGCGAGCGTGAATGAGTCAACATTGTAACGCGCTTTGATCTATTTGTTTGATTGCCGGTAAGACAGAAATGCACCATTTACCATATTACACTCCTCCCTGTACTCGCCGATGTTTTTTTTTTTTCTTCTTGTTGACGTTGGAAGTGGATCAATAGCAATCATACAAACAGCTATCGTCACGTACAGTATGCTCCCGCCCGAAGACATGCCAGTAGCTACACCACACACACACATACACACACACACACACACACACACACACACACACACACACACACACACACACACTGTTAACTCATGTGTGCTAAAATACTTCTGATGTGTGTGTTCCAAGCACATTTACAGTTACAGTATCTTTTCTAT
>CAAKHC010006868.1:0-12321 GCA_901007825.1 Macroramphosus scolopax
GGGGGGGGGGGGGGGGGGGGGGGGGGGGGGGGGGGTGGGGGGGGGGGGGGGGGGGGGGGGGGGGGGGGGGGGGGGGGGGGGGGGGGGGGGGGGGGGGGGGGGGTCAGTCGGTGCGCGGTTTTTCCTGGCTGGCAGACGCAATGCGTCCTGGCATGTTGCTGAAAGTGTGACTCTCCGAGGCCGACCTGGCACACCGAATAAATGCCCTGATATCCACCTCGTTCTGCGAAGTGATCCGTCCTCTCAGGTTGACTCACGCCGCCGTTGATGTCTCCTAACACCGTCACCTGTCGGAGCGACGGGTCAGTACTCGGCTTATTATGTCACAGTGGGCGGACACGGCAGAGCACTTTGGCCTTTTGGTTTTTTAAAGCCCCTTTACAGTCCTGTCAAGATATAACACGGGCGTCAATGAATCTTAAACCCTTAATAAACGTTCCGGGGTTTCTCTGTCTAGACTGCACAGTCCAACGAACACATTAACCTAAGATATGGGAGTCATTAAATTACCAACTAATTCGAACGGCGTTTCTTTGTCTGACTTCCCACCTGCGAGGTCTCCCTGCAGGGCTGCAGCTGAAGACGACCCTCCTCATGGACTCATCTGTTGATCATGTTTATAAAATGAAAAGTCTTTTATCGGGTGATTTCTCTGTTTTTAAAGCCTCTGTAAAATGAGATCATCTGAACGTATATCAAACCTTTAAGTCATCGTAGAAGCAGTGGGCTGGTAATTGTTGCCCTTACTCATCTTGGATTGTTGTGTAATCTGTTGCCTATCAACCGGGTATCTATTGGCGTCTGCACTCTTTGCTTTGAGCTCAGCGAGGGAGCAGATGGAGCTTAGCGAAAGGAGCTTTCTACTGCTCTGGAAACAGCTGGGAAATGATTGTTAAGGTGACACAGACAAGCGTGCAGCAGCCCTACCAAATGGCATCTGTCCTTCTTTCCCAGTAAACCATCATCATCGCAGTGACTTACAGGCTCTCGGGGTAGGAATGCATCAGACATGGCGCCTGGTGGACGAAGGAGTCGTTCACTGTAAACTGTTTGTTTGGAGAGGTTCACTCTATCGTGCCCGAAATCTAAAAAGCCGGCTTTAATCTTTCATCCACCTTGTTACAAACATGTCTGAGCCAGCGAGACGTCTCGGTGTCTCTGTCATGTTTACTTCACCTGCAGCTCATGAATCCAACTCATACCAGTGTGATTAAAGTGCTTCTTTACTGCGACTGTCTCTATATTGTGTCTGATCTTGTGCTTCGATCGTCCTCCCTCAGAGAGAAGTGGTGTCATCCACCCGTCTGGCTGCCATCCCCCCTGCCTTCAGCACCAGGAACCTGCCAGCGCAGGCCACAGAGTACCTCTTCGCCTACATCCAGGTCCCGCAGGACGTAAGTGCACCGACGCATGCGGCGAAAAAAACCTCGCGGCAGCTTAAAGGCTTTCAAAAATCAACTCACACTTATTAACTTCTTCAGTCTGTTGGCTCCTGGAAGTCGACCTTCCCAACAAGACGTAAAAAGCTGTTTGAGTTTCACTTATTGCGGGAGGTAATAAGTCTGACAGACAGGGTGGAGTTTTCATCCAAAGCAAAGCACTAATGGAAATTATGCTCATACATAATGCATGTGGTACAAAAAGGAGACGGCGATGACAAACACCGAGCCGCTGATTCATGTGGTTGTAGGAGGAAGAGTTGGCATGCTACCAGGGAGTTTGTACGGGGTCCTCTCACACCTCCTATACAGATAGTTACAAACATGACTTCAGCCCCGTCTTTAATTGGTTGTGTGTGGGTGTCTGTGTGTGTGAGAGAGTGTTTGTGTAAGCCGGTTGTGGCGGTGCCTGCGTGCGTGCTGTCACCCGTCTTCCGAGTCAGCGTCTCCTGGAGGATGAAGGGGCCCATATGTTGGTGCGGCCCAGTCGACACGGGCATCACCTACGCTAGACACACACACACACACACTGTCGTACAAAGCTTCACCACACGTTGGAAGCTGTCATGCACCCTCTACCTTTACCTCTCTGTCACTCCTATCCGTCCAACCCGTTCTTCCCATTTTTCTTGGTTTTCCCTTCATGCATTTGCCGTCTGCTTCTATCTGAAGCTTTTTTTTTTCCTTCCGGTGTCACTCACGCTGACGGCGCGGCTCCCCGCCTCGCGCCGCGTCTTCGCCGCTGCACACGGGGAAAGGTTGACGCCTTTGTCTATCAACCTGCCACCCCAACGCCCTGGCACAAAATGTCTGTCTACTACAAGTTATACGGGTTCAAAGACGGTCTTAGAAGCTGTCTCATACACCGCCGACATTCTGCCGAGATGATTGTGCTGCCTTGCAGAGCGGAGCCGAGCGGTGACAGTATCTGCAGCACCGTGACGTCCTCCCACTGTTCTGATCGAACCAAAAACACCTGAAATGTGAGCTTGTAACTCACCAAAGTGAGGAGGCACATTGTTTCCACTGCAGCAGCAGCAGCAGCAGCTACCACCATCACACTATCTCTGCATTACGCCCGGTCAGCTAATTATAGAAAGTAGTGTGTACGACACGAGTGCACGTGGAGTTAAATTCAAATATTTAAGCCTGTTCCTGAAGCGCCATCAGTCACATGTACTGTATTCTGTTCATGCGGTGGACAGCAGTGGGTCACTAGAAGACTCCCATTAAATTTGTATCGCCCCCTCAAGGGCGTCGACATATTTCTGTTCTGTAATACTCTCTCCCTGGGTTGTTCTCCTCTCTCCTCCTGTGTCGTCTGTTTTTCTTCCTTCCTTTCTTTCTCCATCTCGTCCCTCCTCTCTGTCGCACACTAACTCTTCCTGTAACTCTCTCTCTCGCTCTCTCTCTCTCTCTCTCGCCCTGAGGTCCCCTGCAGCGCCTTTGACAAGTTGACCAGGAGGAGAGCGGGGGACAAAAAAGTCCCTTAGTTTTGTGCCTTGAACAACCTCCCCTGCCCACACACACACACACACACACACACACATACACACACACCAGACACGCACATACCCAAGGGCAGCTAGCTGGAAGGGGGTTTCCATGGAGACAAGACCAGGGTGAGAAAAAGGGAAGCGATGAGATGGATGGTGTACGGTGGGGATGGATGACGGCCAGGGACTGATTCTTGTTTAAGCGTCTTCCTGCCTTTGAAGACGCGGCTCCCTGTTTTGTCTGGTTTCCGCCCGCGTTGCCGGAGGACATGAGGTCACGACCGCATTGCAGCTATTCCATCTTCTTCTGCACCGTATGTTCAATCAAGTGCTGGCCTTTCACATTTCAGAAGGTTAGGAACACGAGAGGGTGAGGTAGCTGGATATTGAGAGAAGAGGAGGCGGAGGAATCGGGCGAGAGTCAGACCATTAGACCGACTCAAATGTCTTGAAAATAATTAGAGGTGCACGACTGATGGATCGCCGGGTAATTGAGATAGATTGGTGAGTGATGTGCTTGATTGTGATCTTACAGACCCAAATTACAAAGTGCACATCTGTTATGTTATTTAGCAAAGAAGCCACAACAGGGTTCATGCATATAATGTAGTGCAGCTCTATAAACGTCTGCATGGTGTGTTGTTGTGTCTGCATGCATGAAGGAGTCATCGCTTGTATCCAACCAACTCTCCCCTTCTTCTGCAGGAGGACGCCCGTGCAGATGTGGTGGACTGCATCGTGCGGGACATCCACAACAGCCAGTGCCTGTTGAACGTGGAGTACTCCGGCGCCACCTGCCCACACGTCACGATACAGTTCGGGGACACCAAAGACGACGTGGGCCTCGGCCTGGTGAAGGAGGGCATGGTCATGGTGGACGTCCGCAAGGACAAGCACCTGCAGAAGATGGTGAGTGACGGACGTTTGATGATGGGAGGGGACGGCTTCCTGTGAGGTTTCCCTGAGCTCCCTGTTATCCGGTGGCTCTCTGCTCTCAGAGGACAACAGTCCATTGATTGCCCGGGAACAGGCGCTGCCTGGATGTAAATGTACAGCATCCTCACTTGTAAATGGGCCTCTTGTGTACAATTTCCTGTTAAAAGGTCCTCGCGCCGCCTATAGTTTTCTGACAGTCCGATAATTGCCACATTTCCATGCTAGCACGCCTCTTCCCACCTCATTTACAGCTGAGAGTTCTGTCATGTATGGATTCCTTTTTTGATGCATGAAAACGAGTGTTATGTAAAAGCCTTTATGCACGTCGGTCCGCGGCGAGACGCGGCGCTCAAGCACACCTCAGATCACCTCGGAGCGGAAGCCATTTTGTCAAAGCGCGAAGCACCGCTCATTTACTTTCCTCTCATTATGCTAATGCTCGCCGCCGATTCCGAGCCTAGCCTGTACGTGAAGATAAAGAAAAATGGAGGATATTTATTCCGGCTGCAATTACCGCCTGTGCACTCCCCTTCGATATTAGTCACTCCGCCGTTTATTTAGAAATGTAAATGCACAGAGGGAACGTGGAGAACGTGTCCACCGGAGTGTAATTGCTCATAAACATTTCAGAATGTATATTCATTCAAATTAGAGGCTGTTGGACAAGAGCGCATTAGCGAAGCAGTTCTTCCATACAGCTCAGCCCCACATAGACGTATAGTTGATGGCGGCGGAGGACGAGGAGCCTCACAGACGGTCAATAAAGCTTTGTGAGTGTTCTGACCTCCGACCTCCAAAGAGTAGCCACAGGACCCTAATGTGGTCTCAGGGTAATGGACCCTATAGACAAAAGAGAGCATTGAAATCCCCCCGGCTCTGCCACTGATAGGCTTATCCACTGCACAGATTCAGGTTCTGCCGGATCAAATACTTCCTCTTTAGCATTCAACATCTGCGTCTCCGGCGTTTGTCGGCCGCGGTATTTAGATCTGGAGAAAAGCTTTAACAAGCGGCGGTGTTGCCAACGTGCTTACAAGTGTGTGTGTGTGTTAAAATAAGCTCGACATCATCTCTCGCCGATAATTCCACTCAAGTCAGCTTCCCGAAGCCTCGAAGATCTGGAAAGCTGAGATCTTCCTCATTTCGGTCTCCGTGTAAACACGCTTGAAGTGTAATCGGGCCACTTTTTTCGGAGGACGTGAGCTTTATTTTCACAGTCTTGCAGGCTGTTTCTGGAGACGGAGTTATGTTATGATGAGAGCTGTGGGATGTACTATAATATCAGGCTCGATATAACGTGTGATCTATCATAATACTGATTATCTAACAGGGCTTTAGATGTAACGACGTCTGAAGGCCGGGCGATCAGCAGGTGGTTGGGAGGACGGCGGGTTCAAGCCCTGCTTACATGCTTCGGTCTGTAGCTTTGATGTAGCTGCTGTATCATCTCACCTGATTTCTAACAGAGGTAGTGGAGCCAAACCAAGACCCAACCTCTTGTCGACCTCTGGATCTGCGCCGCCATTCTTGTCCCGTTTCATAGAAAGTTCCCCTCCAGCCTTTGATGGTCCGGCGTCCCTCCTCTTCTTTGCCAGCTCGCCCCCCCCGGCTCTCCCTCTCCTCCTTTCTCTCTTTCCACTCATCCCGACTATCAGCCTCCTTGTAAAAAAAAGTGACTTTTGTCCTTTCTATCTGTTCCACTTTGGCTCCATTCATTATCCATTCCGAGGGATTGGAACATGGTCATTGTAATCTGCGCTGTCGTGCTAAACATTACGTAACAGATGGGCTGTAATTTCCAGCGGCGGTTCGGTGACTATCTACAGTCAGTCATAAGTGCACTGAAGGTTAACTCCCGTCTTTGAGGACGGCATTGTCCCAAGAGAGGGAGCCGGATAGTCGTCCATTTGGGGGTTTATTTCCTGTTTCGTTAAGTCCTCCACTTGGAGATGCTCAGTGTGCACAACATATGGACGGCTACATATCGTACTACAGCGTCGTTTTCTGAAAGTGCAGGCGAAAAGACGACGACATGCACGCCAGCTGCTGGGATCTGATTGATGGGAAGTGAGAGGACGGGCGGGATAACTAGAACATCATAGTTTGTCTCCTCTAAGTGACGTATATCGGTGACCCAGAGGTGTGCAGGGACCATAAAGCGTGGGATTAATGCATCGCTTTCATTGTGTCGACTCAAAGGAACGCCGTCGTCCGTACATGTACGTCGCACCGTTAATATCCATCACGCGTGCTTAATGTACACGCACATTACTTCAGATTAAACATGTGAAAGTTTAATCTGTCATACATCTGGCGGGTCATGTGAAGTTCTCCTGCACCTGCTGTTAATGAGGTTTTGATGTTTAGATGGCCGTCATTGATTGACGTAATGGGAGCACAACATTGGAAGCAGATGGACGCTTTACGTTTTATTCAGTAGCTCCAGTGCTTGCAGCAGCAGCTACAAGCCATGTGACGTCCCCCTCTTTACCACGTCCCTCTCTTCCCGTCACATGCAGAGCTCGAGAACCTTTCGCCTGGATCTATTTGTTAACGAAGAATTGTGCATGAGATTGCAGATATGCTTTTGTTCTGCGACGCTTCAGCTGATTGGCAGATACAATTTGCTGCAGAGCGGCTGCCATTGTGTGCATGTTATCATGTTAGCTATCACAAAGGAGCTGTTAATAAAGGTCAATAACAGCGGAGGCTGCGAGCGGCATCGAGCATGTCATCTGGGTCTGATTGCCCCCAGATGCAGCTGCTTTCCCTGATTTGAAGAAATAAATTGTATTTTCGTTTTTTATAAGTTACAGCGGAGTGTGTGAAGAAGTTGGCATTGATTTTCTCTGGAAAAAATGAAGTGTCAGAAGAGAGAGTGAAGACTTGAACGAGCAGGCCATCAGTATGCACGGGGAGGCGCTGATATGAACTCAGTGGAACCCGAACTGATAAGCAGGAACTTCATCAAGCTTTTTAAAATGCATGAACTAACTTTGGCAACGAGAAAAGAGTTTGGGGTTTTTCCAATATGCAACCGACAAACTCCTCATGGCCTCCTGCATGCATGTAAGAGCTCTGGTGTTTCTTCCCTCTTGCTTTGACCTGAAACTCCCGTAATGACTTCACGCCTCCTCTACCTCTGGCAGAGTGGGTCTACTAAGCTATCCTTAAATTGTCTGGCACCGTCAACTATACACTGCAAGAGTGGCACGTCGCCAAACTGGCACTAACACACTTCTTTCTCCCTTAATTCCTCTTAATGTCTCTGAGTCTGAGTCCTTCCATTCTTCTTCTCTACCTCCTCTCCTCTTGTTTACTCACCGCACTTCCTCACCCTCTGCACATCACTTGTCATCGTTTCTTCTCCACTCCCTCATCTCCCCGTGTTCCTTTTCTTTTAACCTTTAGCCGCCCGTGTTAAACAAACGGAGCTCGAGCACTTCATTTCTCGACAGCAAAGGGAGGCGGCTTGTTTTTGGCTTCTGAGTGCTCTTGATTTGCATTTTGTCTTTCGGTGCTATGTCATGATGAATAATAATCACCGGGAATTAAAGATGAGAGAGGCGCTCAGATCAGGTCCTGGCGTCGGTCTTGTAATGAGCTTGTGATTTAAAATGCTGCTATCTGCAATTATTTGCGACGTGCATCAGCTGATTCTGCCCTGTGAACCCTCGCCGGGTTGATGCTAATGCACGAATGTGTTTCTGTGCAATATGAGCAGCTGACGGAGGGCCGGGCTAACAAGCTACTTCAGAAATAGCTTTTTTTTCTGCTTTCCGTGCACAAGAAAGACCCCGCGGCCACTGAACAGACAGCCATGTTTCGACCTGGTATGTGTTTAGTTGCAGATGTAGCTGAAAGGCGTCTGTCATGACGGCTCAACAGGAACATGCCTACGATGTTAGGGCAGATTATCGTCCGCGCTCCGCTGCGTGTTTGTCGTCTGATGCAAACTCCTGCTGATCAGCATCCCGCTAACTGGGACAAACTTCATTACCGTTACACGCTAATAATCTCCTCTTTGCTAATCACAAGTCAATTACAAAAACGCGGAAGTGTCTGTCACTCCCTCGCCGGCGTAATTATCCATCACCGACGAGGAAGTCGTCGCCTGCATCGACTGGTTTCCGAGGTTCCCCTGCTGGAACGGATGAAGACAAATAGACGATTGTTGTGATGATGAAGATCGTCATTATAATATTACCTTGTGTGTCTGTAAGCAGAGGAAGCTCTCGGTATCTTTCAGGGTAGTTAAGAACCCCCCTGAGACGTTCTCTTTGTCCCTGTATTGTTGCAGTATTCCCTCTAAAGCTTCCCCTGCAGTTTGTCAGCAGCTCGGAGGGGAAACAAGGTGCAGCCTTTAAGCTCCGGCTCACATGTGATGCAGTTTGTTTTTTCCTGTTCTCCGTCTCACTGTCAATGTAGTTTCCTTCCAGCTTGCGGTTGAGCGTCCCCGGTGTAATTAATATCACGGCGGTTCCACTGCACGGTAATTGTGTTAATGGGGGGTTGAAGCTGTAGATGAAGATGAAACGCAGGGCTGAGAAGTGTAGTCACACCTTCGGCGCCGCGTGCGGAATCCATACAGGAAATGGAGAGGGAGGCCCGCACATACACACCGCGCCTCCGGGGACGGCTCGTTCCACTTATCAAAGTGGAATTGCACACACAAGGTGCCTCGTGCGATGGAGTCACCAGACTGTCGAGGCATTGTTTCGGACACTAATGCAGTGCCTCGTGGGATCGGTGGTGATTGTATACAGTCGGTTCACAGCATCAGAATGAGGCCTCGTGGGGGAAACGGTACATGTAGCGTAGCACATGGGTTGTCATGGAGACGGTACATGTGTTGGAGGCATGTATTACAGACCCAAGACAAACTATTGAGGAAGATAATTTTACAAATAGCTCAGACTTAAGGTTTGAGTCTGAGTAGAGGCAGCAAGCCCCCCATGGATCCCCATCGCCTCCACCGCAACCCAGACGTCCTCCACCATGGCGTCCGTAAAGGGCTTTTAGCCGCATCCGGAACACCGATTGACTGGCTTTCAGGTCGCTGCCCTCCCTGTTCAACCCCAACGCCTGTCACAGCCCATCAAGAACCCCCCACCTCATTCCCAAAAACACCACAGGGCACGTATAAGCACACACTGAGCTTCATGGGTGTGTGACAGCATGAGCGCTCACCAGCAATGGCTCAATACCTAATTTACAAGTAGCGATGGGGCCTTTTAATGGACATTTTCTGCTCCCCATTATTGACTACACACACACACACACACACACACACACACACACACCCCCGCGCTCTCTCGCCCACACAGGCGGTCGCCTCCCCTGCTGCCACGGCTCTGAGGGCCCTTTTGACATGTCCTAGCTGACACGCGCCACTTCATTCGCTGCAGATGTACACAGGCACACAAAGTCACACAGATACACACTTCATTCTGCCTTTCGACACACCCGGGGGGGCGACCGGAGGCCCGCCTGGAAGGGAGTGGAGGCACCAGATTGTTCAAACTTCATGTCATTGTGTGTGACGTGACCTTGCAGGAGAGAGAAACGACGTATCGGAGGAGCGAGTCTCTTAATGCGGCCCCGTTATGAAACGTATTTGTAAGATAAATACTGTAAAGTCTTTACGTAAGACTTCCTCCCGACACCCTTGGGAGAGCAGCGGAGAGAATGTTCTCTGTGATATCTGTTAGTCCTTGTGTTTGTTGAGTGTGACCTCCTTAACTCTATGAACACATGCTGATGGGCTTGTCATTGCACATTCCCACTAAAGCGCCTGATCTCCAACAGGCATGCTCGGGGGTGGGGGTGGGGGGGGCAGTGTGGGAGCGAACCCAGTGTACCTCGACTGGGGGCAGACGCCGAAACACACATGATGTACATGTACAGCTCATACAAATATGAATGACTGGAACGCAGTCAGAGAGAGCAGAAGCCTGCCAAGGCTCACTGTTAATTAAATACACATTCATCAGGACACACACAAACGTCGACACATTAGTATCCTTGTTAGTAGGCCGGGACTTTGTTTTTATATAAACGTCAAAGTAATATTTCCTGAGATGTAGTAATGAAAGTGTAAAATAAATCCTGGATCTGCCCCCAAAATGTAATCACATCATGGTGGAGGAAATTAAGAAAAAGGCAAATTCAATGTAAAACTCTTCCTCCTATTTACAGAAATATTGCCCCCCCCCCCCCCCTGCAAACTCGGCCGCCTCACTGCTTTGCATGCAGCGTTCCTGCGCTGCCATGTTGAGTGACACACATCTCTCAGGGCTACGATCCACCGCACCGTCACCAACACTCCACCTGAAACCTCCGTAGCTGCAGACATTAGAAGCTGTTATGTTCCGGCGACAACCTGTCGTGTGGGGAGTTTTTCAGGCTTTCAGGAGGAGAATGAAACGAGGTGTAATGAGGAATGAGGGAGCTGTAGTGAAGGAAAAAACAAAGAGGGAGGAAGAGGAAGGTGGAGGATTGACGGCTCCTGTTTGGATCGTCATTGCTGTTAATGATAAAAGCTCTACAGTCGTAGGATGACTTCACTGTTCCCTTTTCCACTAGTCGCCTGACAACCTCAGAGTTCATAACCAGGTCCTGGGTGTCACATCCTCACAGAATCCGACTTCACGTGGTGTTATTGTGAAATCCGGGATATCAACAACAAAAAAAGGGGGTAACTCACCTACGCACCAGATCACACACAACCTGTCAGGAAGCTGCCATGTTAGCTCTCACTCGGCTCCGTCACTTTCACACCATACTCACCAGAACGCCACCTGGGCAGAGCATACTGGCCGGCGTTGGGATGTACACTCTCGCTCTCTCTCAGGCGCACAGATTCACAGGCAGGCAGACACACTGACTCGAGCCAAAACACCAGACCCGCCACCACCTGTCGTTCGTCGCACAAAAAAAGCCTCACACGTCCACAAAACTTTCCGTAAAATCAGTAAGCAATATTTCTCTTAATGTGCGTATCGAATGAGATTCTTATTCCCCCCGTCGGCGTGGTAAATACACTCAGATGTGAACCGCTGATGTGAAATTGTGATAAATGAACTTGGGCGATAGTTCAACTTTCTGATGTTTCTCTCGAGTTAAATGCTAAAAAAAAAATCAATCACGCACTCGCAGCCTCGTCCGAGGCCGAACGACATCTCTCAGACCTCTGCTCCTGCCAGCGTCGGTGCACACCGCTCACCAACCGCGGCGTCTGTCCGGCATATGGGCTCCGAGGGTCATCCAGACGAGCACGCCGTCACCCGCTGCCTCTCTGCTGCATGAACACTGCATGTTCCTTTTGTCTTCTGCTTCCTTCTCATGTGGAGCGTCTAATCAACTTTGAAGTCATCTGACATTGTGAGACAAATGCTTTTATTCACCTTGCGTCAGATAAGATAAAAAGGCAATAAGGGGCCTTTTAGTTTAGTTTAGTAACAGACTGCAAACATCTGAAAGCTGTAACAAAGTGGTATTGATGTCATCTCGATCTCAGCAGTTTACTTTCCCAGAGTAAGTTTCTCTTATCTGCTTGGCAGGAACTTCCTTTTCTAGCGACGACAAACCTGCATCACACCTCTTCTTCATTATCCTCCCTTTTCTTCCTTCCTAACCGTGTATTTAATGTCACACTTGTTTCCCACAACGAGAGACGTCTCCCCCCCCCCATCTCCAGCTGAGTTCTGCTTCTGTTTGTGTTGTAAATGAGACATTATGCCTCCCCGCTGGAGTCAATAGAGAGGCTTTGAAAGAAAGATCCGGCGCACGCGGCGCTGCTAAGAATCCGACGTCGTCATCTGTGTTCAGCTGCGCTCTGATTGGCCGTTGTCTCGCTGTGAGCTTGAAGTGAGTAGAACAGTGGAAGTTGACGAGGAGCCAGGAGAAGACTCCCTCCAGATCGGGAGAGAAAGAGGCTCACCGTGTGGGCTCCGATGTGGTCGCACATCGTTTGCGCTCTGTTGATCTTTCATTGAATCACAGCAAATTAAATATTTCTCTTCGTTTTTGTCCAAATCCACTTTGGCGTATTTCTAAATCATTTTAATCTTCCCATCCCTCCATGTTCTACAATACGAGACAGGCAGAACTCCTACAAGCTCCCCTGTAAAACCCCAAAAGGCATCGCCGGCCCCTTTGTGTCTGTGAAATATTGTCGGGTGGGTCTTCCATATGGTGACATCTGCCTGATGGGACCAAGACGCCATATTTCAACGGCTTCCAAAAAAAAAAAAAAAAAAAAAAATCTCTCCTTTAGTTGGCTTTGATGGATGAGTTGTGCAGCCACTGCACTTTCCCTTTGCCACACACTCACACACACACGCACTCGCTCAGACAGAGTGGCTGTATCAACCTATGTGCATGAGCCCGCTAAGCAATTAAACTCCAAAGCCCCCCCCCCCCCCCCCCCCTCCCCCCCCCCCCCCCCC
>CAAKHC010006868.1:12341-23873 GCA_901007825.1 Macroramphosus scolopax
AAACCCCCCCCCCCCCCCCTCCCCCGTACACACTCGACAGATTTAACATCTGGCATTATTGTTCTGGTTCGTGTGTGCGTCTGAGTGTGAATGCCAGCTCATCTGCTACTATAATAAGCTGCAAAACACGGCGTACGATTGAATCCAACACGAGAACACAGCGTCCTCCTTTCAAG
This sequence comes from Macroramphosus scolopax, assembly GCA_901007825.1. Lineage (NCBI taxonomy): Eukaryota > Metazoa > Chordata > Actinopteri > Syngnathiformes > Centriscidae > Macroramphosus > Macroramphosus scolopax. Next base: position 12,518 of record CAAKHC010006868.1, read on the forward strand.
TGGCTTTTTCGCGTATTTCTGCGAAGTTGTTATTCGTGCGATATTTCCTGATGTGCTCATCACGCTAACGACGACGCAGCCGAACCATCGTCACGTTCAGATGCACGAAAAAACCCGCTGCACAACTCTTACAGAACTTCTATTATTCACAGGAAGGATGTGAGTGCTTAAGATGCAACGAGGTGTGCGTGTGCGTGTGTGTGTGTGTGTGTGTGTGTGTGAAGGCCTTGTGCCAAGCTTTATCGCTCTGTATTCTCTCTGGCATCATAATGGCGGAGGACGGCTCTACTCTGAGGGTCTGAACTTTCCAAGGTCCCTACATCCACTTGCACTGCACCCATCTAAACACCGCCTCCCTCTCTCCCTCCCTCCCTCACCCTCTGCCCCCCCACCCTTCTCCCTATTACTCATCACTGGTTCATTCAATGAGGCTAAATGGCTGTTCTAGCAGAAGCAGTCAATATGTTCGACACTGCGCACTTCCCTCCTCCTCTCTCTTGTTCCACCTCTTTTATTTCCTCTTTGTTCTCACAGTGTGTCCATGCTACATGTACAAGCCCCCACATCGCACAGATAACGGTAATAAGAGAAGTCCATCTCCCCCAGAGTCCACGTTGTTATAAATATAAAGACTAAATAAGGTAAAATGTCCTGCAGGAACGAGGAGGCTCGATGGTTTGACTCAGGACATCACAATCTGAACACGGTTAAGAGCTCGACGTCTTTGTTTCGTACGTCGCTTCATCAGAAATCTGACGGAGGCCTCTTTAGGAAATGAACCATCATCGTGCAGGAGCTGCTGAAGGAACGCGGTTCAATAAACGTCTCATGCTTGTTTTATTAGATGTTCTGCATCGTTGAAAAGTGCGATTGTAAACAACCTTCCATCCATTATCGCCGCCGTACAATAGATGTCTGACTTTTATAAATGAAACACGTGTTGTGCCCGTGAGGTCCAATGAAAGCACATTATAGACTAAATTGCGGTAGAAAGCACCGGTGGACGTGTTCACAAAGCTTCCTGGAACAAAGAGTTCATCCTGGTGAAACATCTCCAAGAAAATCACTCCTTCTCTAAGAATTTCCTCCCTCGCAGTTGAGACTGGATCCTGGTGAAGATCCGTTCCCCCATGAAACATCTCAGGCCTTAAGCGAACCCCCTCAGGTGACAAACTGCTGAGAGTAGCGAGGAGGACTTTCAAGACGCTCGAGAAATTCTGAAGCAGAGAAGAAAGTGGCGGAACCTCAAAGATTCTGTGTGAACGACGGTGAGTTGTTGAAGCGCTGCAGACGCTCTAATCTGCAGTGCTTCAACGGAGCAGCGATGATGTCTGCTGATGATCTGATTAGAGATGATCAAGCTGCTAATGAATTCACACACTGATGGGAGAAGGTATCAGGAGCAATTACGGTTGCTCAAAGACACGTATACACGGCCTCTGGAGGAGCCGGAGATCGAACCAGCAACCGTGCAATTTCCAGACGGCCACTCCACCTCCAACCAAGCACTTGTAACGGATCTTTTGGTGTCTTCCACGTCAGAGTTGCTTTGAGAAGGTTGCTAATCCCTCCTAGCCTAGGACGCTAGGCTACGTTAGCTCCCCAGGTGTCGGCCCGAAGCGGGCAGGCGACAGGGCGCCTTCTCGCAAGCGATGACCTCAAACAGTGAGCCGTTATGTGTCGTTGTGTGTGATGTGATATGCTAACGTCTCTCTCTCTCTCTCTCCACCTCAGGTGACGGAGTACCTGAACAGTCAAGAATCTGCCAAGAGTGCCAGGGTGAGTCTCTTCCTCCACCCTCACCGTTCATCCTCATCTCTTGTTATCTTCTCCTCCACCTGATAAATGTAGTTGCCAAAAGGAGACAACATTACAATACTAACTACTTGTCTACACCAACTACTAGGGGTGGTGTACTTCCTCTTTGCCCTCCACATCTCCAACATATTACATTGGGAATCCATTGCCCCCATATGGATCGCTGCCTGCAGTCTGTGCCCACAGTGTGAAAGTGGGGGTGGGGAAGTGTGCAATTGTGTGCGACGGGGATCGAAGAGAGGGAGAGTGGATATCACACGAGTCTCAGAGCTCTGACACAACACTGTCCAGTGGGAACGACTTTATTAGAGCTCTGAAAGTGTCTGCCAAGTCCAACGATTGTATCCGTCATTACAGAGAAACCCAGTCAATGTTTGCATGTGGGAATTAACTTGATTGTGTCGTAGTCAATCAACCGACGATGGATTTATTCCTCCGTATGTTGCCAAAGCTTTATGTCTCTGTGACTCGGTTCCATTATTGGAGGAGACTGAAGTCATCAGCGAGACATGATGTCATTATGTAGGTGGAACATGGAGTCATTGCTCCAATAGCCTCAATACTACTAGAAAATATGTTTAAGTTGTCGTCAGTGGTGACCAGCGACAGCCAGGAGCTGGATGGATGGAGCTCCTCAGGTAGGAGGCAAGAGCTGCCTGGAAACGTCTTTCAGAAGAAACTTCAGGAGCCTGCGTAGGCACTCTGATCCTGTTTTATGTTTACTAATGGAAATGCCAAGCATGCTGTCTCCGCGTCCTACCAGCGACCAGCGAGACACCATCTCCCCCGTGCACCTTCAGTTGCCCAGACAACGAGCCGAGCCGAGCAGAGCAGAGGTGGAACCGACTCCAATCACAATCAGATCATGTAACTGGAAATGTTCTCAGGGTGTCGGGGAGGCGGATGAAAGAGGCAGCGGAGGGAGAGGGAAGACGAGAGAACGCTACTATGTACAAATACGTTCATTCAGTCATTCAAATAACTGGTGCTAATTAGCACAGTGGCTAATTAGCGGTGAATCACGGCATTAACAGCTGAGCGTGCGAGAGCCAAAAAAGAAGGAACATCCCACACAAACCCTTGTACACACACAAAGCCCCTTACAAATCCCAATCACATTTAAATAACCAATACCACATTTGTGTGGCTCCGAGCTACACACACACACACACACACACACATGGTGTGATATCGGGCGGCATTTAGGAAAACGCATGTTACGGTTTATGAGGCGTTTCAGGAGTGTGAATGTAATGGAAAAGGAGAATTAATAGACTGGGTTGTATCGGAGGCGCTGTTGGCCTCTAGCTTGGATGGGCAAGCTCAAAGATTCGGATTAAATGATGATGATGATGACAGGCACCTTCGCACCGGGCTATGAAAGGAGGGACCATGATGAGTTTCTGGAGTCCTCACATTCCCCCTTTTCTCTCTCTTGACCATTGAACATGTAATGTGCTCGCAAAGGGTGTAGAAGTGCCGTTCAAGGCAGTTGGGGATGTAACCGCCTTTTTATGATTATTTGTTTCATCACGGCCAATAAAATCTCTCTCTGTCTTTCCCCCCCTCAGCTCAACATTTGGCGCTACGGAGACTTCCGTGCGGATGATGCGGATGAGTTCGGTTACAGCCGTTAAGATGAATTCGAAAAAAAGAAGAAAGAAGATTACAACAAACAAAAAAAAAACCCCGACCATCCAATCAACACCATTCCAAAGACGGACGGCGAGCGACTCACTGGACAGAAGAAAAAAAAAACAAAACGACAAGCATCGACTCACTCTTCATTTAATTGACATTGCATCCCTCCAGTCCTGATTTCTCTTCTGCTGATAATGTTTTTTTCCTCCGGCCAGCCCTCGTAGCTCCAGACAGAGCATGCTAGCACAGCAAAAGATTAAAAAAAAAAGAAAAATATCTTGCAAGAATCAGTTTTCCGACTCATCCTCGATTGTCCTTCCGGGCCACTGCCAGTTCAAACAAACCTGCACTATTGCCAATCTGTGTTACCTGCATCGTTTAAGATAATTATATTAAGACTTAAATATGTGTTTCAGCCAATCATCTACGTTTCTCTCCGACGCTCTCCACCCAATCGCCGCTTCCCCTTTTGTCCAGTAAGGGGAACCGGCTGCTCGAAGGGAGGAATTTTTACAAGAAATAAATAAATAATGCTTCCCTAAGGAATTCCATATAAATGTGAGGAAATGTTGAAAAGTGTAAATGAGTTTATATTGGAGAAATACTGCAGGTGGAGCCACACAGACAAAAAAAACAGCCTATTTTTTGTCTTCGATGTATATCCGTGTGATATCAGGGGGGAGTGTGTTGTCGTTTATTCACCGTGTCACACTTTTATGACCAGTAAAATATGGAAAAAGCCGCGACGTGGCGTTTCATCATCTCTCTCTCTCTCTATTTCCTCTGTAAAGTTTACATTCTAATGGTTATGAAACTGTCTCCGGCAGTCTCGTCTTGCCGTCTCTGTATACCGCGTCTCCTTTAATGATGGACCTTTGCATTCTAGTAAAAATCTCCTGAATAAAAATAAGCAAACGAGAAGTTTTGTGTTTTCATTATTTTTATTTTAGGATATTGGAAACTTTGTGACTGAAGTCCAACCAGGTGTGAGCTTCATTTTCTCATCTAAAAACCCTCGAAAGGGACAAAACGAATTGGAATCATGATGCAAACTGTTGCTGTTTGTTTGCACTGCCTTGTTTCTTCTGTTCCCTCTGTCGTCTTGAAGCTGCTCATGTTCACACACGAGCAGATCGCTGTAAAACACCATTTGCCTGATTTAAAAACAGGACCTCGTGCTTTACACTTATAAATCCCTCACAACAATGCAACATTTTACGGTTTAATTGTTGTTGACACAGTTTTTTTTTCTTCGTCTGGCTGCCTCGGATGCTGCAGAAGACACTGAATGATCCGCGGTTCTGAGCAAACAACTCGCTGACAACAGTCCTCTGTAATCTGCCCGTTACGTCTGCCGGGCGTTGTTTCAACTATGACAGCTTTGCAAACAGAGAAGATGAAACCAGAAGGCTTAGCTAACAACTCGAAACAGACAACCACTTTTCATATCTTCCCTGATCTCTGAGCTTCCTTCCTTTTTTTTCTCCTTCCTTCGTTAGTACGGAGGCCCGGTCTGTCCCATCTGCTCAGAGGAGAAAGCGACGAGGCGAATAGAGCGAGATGTGGGCGGCGGGCGCGATGGATAGTTAGTGACAAATAAAGACGGTGAAAGGACTCGAATCTAAATGACAAAGTCGTCTCACCCGGTCCATAAGTCAGCCTACAAGAAGGACAGGATTGTTAATTGCTCTGTGAGCATATTCCTCATCCCAACGTCTTGTAATTGGACATGAACACTGGTGATAAATTGCGCAGGCCATCTTTGATTTGGGGGCTCCTGACTGCCGTGTCGGCACCTGGAATTAAGACGGCAAATCCAGCCCGGATGGATGCTCGTGACTTTTTTCTCTTTTAAATACCTCACGTATATTTCTGAGTTATTTAATGACACCTGGTTCTGAAACATCTTAGCCGGAGCTTTATGACAGATGCACTATAAACCACTCATGAATAGTAATTTTTTGCCTTCGGTTCTGGCTGTGATCATTCAGAAGCGGCTGCGTGTCGTCTATCAACCGCCGAGCGAGTCATAAAAAATACAAGCTCTTGCCATGTCTAATTGAAAAACATGTCTTGGAGGGGCTGAGGCGGGGTTTTTTTTTTTTTTTTTTTGAAAACACAATTTGAATGTTAAGTGGATACATTTCTATCTCTGTCACCCTCTTTGAGGGCAGTTGGCAATAACAACCTCTGGTCACTTCCTCGGTGTTTGATTTCAAGAGGAAAACAACCAAGTGCTTTGTTGTTCCCACTGTAGCTGTTTTTCTTATTAAAATTAATCACATTGAAATTGCATGTTTTTGTTTCCCTCTTCCACAGCGAACAAATCTGCTCTGTAATTCACATCCTGAGCTCTCCGCTGAGAGAGAATTTACATTTAATATCTCTTGGTTCTCTACATGGAGGGAGGGATTGTTTTCATACGGCAGCTATTAAGCTGTAGTCTGCATGGGCGGATAGTCACCCCCCCCCCAAAAAAAAAGTAACTCATTAAAACTTTACCTCCTGCCGCTCTGCTGATTTGAAATCCGACAATCCAATCCGATTCATTTTCACAATTACGTGAACTTCAGCTGACGACAAGCCAGCCTGAAACACCTCCAACAACGGGATGCTCCTGCAGCTCCACCCCGGCTACGACGAGGCCTGGAGGATGAGGACGGCAGGACCGGGGGCAGATGGCCGAGCCAGGTGGCAGAAAATCTGAATCAAAGTTTTTGTGGAGATTGTTAAGAATAATGAGGTGTGTAACGGAAAAGTAATGTAGCAAGTAGAGAAAAATGACTGTTGGCGAGGAGCGATGAGTAATACCACTTTTATAAATGTTAATAAGTAAGTTCTTCTGACTAACGAGGCCGACGCCGCTGATGGAGTTTCCTCTCCGCATCACCACCGCGTGACGTGTGATTCCGCCTGCGCTCTGAATTACGGCCGACGCGTCTTTAATCATATTTAATCAGCTGCTAATAGTCCACATCATGTTTATTTGTGTTCAGAAAGTTAGAATCTCACCGGTGTTGTTTACTCGGAGATCTGCAGTCTGTTTCACAGCTCGGCGCTCTGGAGTCTTCACACGCTCGGCTGTCACTCACAGCACATCCAAAGTGATGGTTGTCCACTCTGGTTATGAACATCTGTCATTCATCTCCAGTGTAAATAAGGCATCTGCTTCTTTTTTATGTGAACCGGAGCCCCAGAATCTGTTTTCTACAGACACAGTAAATGAATTTTTCTTTCCTGTCAGATGACCTTGGTGATGTAAGAATCTGCAGTGCTGCAGTATAAAACCGGCGTTGTTGTGTTCTGTATCCTCTCCGGTTCGTCCCGGCGTAAACGATTTTATGACTTAAGCTTCCAAACATATGAGTGATAATATGAAGAGGCAACGAGGTGGTTTATGTAAAAGCGTTCGTGATCTACGCTGAACACTCATTTAATGTGGAATGGAGCATTTATTTATATGGCAGGCCGCATTAAATGTTTATGAGCACTTCATTACGGATCTTTTTCTTTACTATTCCGGGGTGGATGTGGCTGCAATGATTGTTTCAAGAGCACGACCCAGAAAACAAACAAAAAGCTGGGCTGCAGTGAATTCAGCTGCAAGCCAGCTGGTATAAAGAAAATAAAGATGATGAGGGATGTAATGTGACGCCCCTGATGTCACATCTGCAACAGAGGATCAACAACACTTACAGTTAATAATCCCCAAAAAGAAAATATAGTTGTGAGATTACCTGCGTCTGCATCTTAAATCTGTGAGCGTGAGAGAGGTGAGACTCTGCTGGTGATGGGAGGCGATGGGACCTTCGGGGGTTGGTCCCGTCACTTGGAGGGTCTTTCTGCTGAAATAGTCACAGAAGACAAATGTGTTAAGAGTGAAATGGTTGTTCATGATGACAAATTAAAAGGATCTTTTTGAGAGGAGTTCAACACCCTCTTGATGAACATTCTGCCTTAATCACGATGTTAACGGAAGCAAAAACACAAGTCGCGGACTATCCCTTTATTCCGATCCCCTCCAGATTTCATTGGTTCCTTCTTTGGCTGACGCTCCGCCCCCTCCAGCAAGTTTCCTAAAAAGTGTCCTGGTAGTTTTTGCACAATCCTGCTGACAGACAGGTTCCACATCTCCCTCCTTGACGGAGGTGATAAACAAATATCTGATTATTTTAACAAGCCGAGATCAGGAGCTGAAATATGCACGACTACATTTTATCCCGCTCATACGTTCAATCTGCTCTTATGAATTGTTAATTTATTGTTCATGCCACTTTATTTCACGACTTGCATCGCTCCCCGTCCCCTCCTTATCTCGCCGCAGCAGCCGCTCACGTTCTGCCCTCCGTCCTCCAGCGCCACAGTTTGTGTCCAAAAATTTATCTCCTTCAACTCCAGCCGCTGTCACACTGGCCGGCTCGCATACCGTCGGCTCTACTTGGACCCGATGTGATGAAATCCTGTTTGGGAGGGCTGCTGCCTCCCGTCTGGCACGTTGGAAGGATGTTTTATGTAAAATATCACAGTCGGACACATGTTGCAGAGCGGCGCGATGCAGTTTACTAAACAATGAAATGACTAATGTGCAACCTACGAGGGAATATAATCTGTGTTCTATTAGCAGCTCAGGTATTCTGACGATTAAGCCTCAAACCTGCGTCTCGCTGTACAACACGTGTATCTGTCAAGCGTGTCTGTTTTAGTCATCGACTGTAAGCGGCCGGCGAACAAAGAGCTGTTAGACAAGCAGACGTCTGACTCACCGAACCTCTGCTGTTCCCCCGTCAACAATCAAAACACAAGCAACGCCACTGTAAACATGTTGGTGCAACACTCGCCGCTGCTCCGTCCGTACACCACACTCACGCAGGGAGCTCACAGAAGTAATATCAATATCGGATTACACTGAATAAACCACACATAACCAATTTGAGTCAGGAAACTTTGGGATTAACTTTTTTTATATTCTTAAAAACGATAAAAAAAAATGTGTAAAAGAGTGACGGACCACCGTCCCGAAATCTATTTCAACCACCCAGAATTGAATATAAACCGTCCCCAAATATTGTTTATTCACTGTGTAAAGCAACAAGACTTGTGTTTATTGTCAAACGGCCTGTTGTTGCAGATTAGCCGCGGCGCCGGAGGATTTGTGTCCAAGTCTTAGATGATAAGACCTCAAAGATGTGTTGAAACAGTCCGAATGTGAGCTTTAGATAATGTACTGACACAGCCGGGGGAACGTCAGCGCCTGTGAAGTTATCCAGCAGGCAGTTGGTGAGGAATAAAACATCTATTGGAATTGGTCCTCAGACTCGGGGTTTGTCGGCGCCGAAGCCGCAGCAGCGCCCCCTTGGTGCTCGGAGGTCCTCGCTGTCTCCGAGTGACGACTTCCTGAGATGAACTCTGTTGTGTCACCTGTCTGTGCTCGGCGTCGTCTTCAGCCCTGATTCACAAACTGTTTATACGTCACATCTGAAGCTATCAGAAATCATCTAAATTGATCGTGTTGACAGTTCTCAGGCTCCAATTACTTGATGTTCGCTAATGTTCTGGTTTTAGTCTCAAACAGATTTTATAAACCGCTTCATGTTGTTGTTTGGCGAACTCACAAATGTTGGTAAAGCTGATAATATGATAAAAAAAAATACACATCTCTGATGTTTCTCTTGATTTTATTGGGAGAAATTGGGCCTCGGTGTGTTTTCATGGGTCATCACAGGGTCACCGTCTGAGGCCGAAGCCTGCAGCTTTCATGTGAGCCTGTTTATGTATTTTGTTTCCTAACATCCACTCGGCCTTATAGAACGCTGCAGAATACATTTGCATATTAAACAGGAATGTTTTTTAAGCAAAAACTACTAATACCAGTTCTTAATACTTCCATCACGCAGGTTCACGAGGGTTGTTGCTAATCTTTAGCCGTGCAGTATTTTAATTAAACTAGCTTAAATAACGGAGGATATGGGATTCAAATCCATCCGTACTTATGGAAGCTGTTTGCCTCTTCAATCTCTGCAGTATTATTCCAGTGAACCCTATGTGATCTTTTCTATTGCAGATATTATATTTGAACATCCTCCAGCCGTTGATGTTAATAATGTACAAGGTACCGGGGCTCAGCCCTCCGGGATCCGAGTCCACTGTTGATGTTCCCGACGGGCCGACAGTGTCCACACTCGACCACGGAGCTCGTATTCAAATTAAATCCAAGCGGCAGTCGTCTTCACTGCCACTCAGAACGGTGGATTTATTATAACATGTATAAAACATTGTATTCCGCAGGCAAGCACTCGATCCTTCACTTATTATAGTAAAGTGAATTGGATATTTTAAACACACAAAATAGAAGTAACGAATCCTCAAAATACTGCGAAATAACAACTCACTTTGTGAACTAGCCATCAGTGTTAGACTCCCCCAAGAGCCAGAATTCAAGTTTAATTAGGTGCATTATCCAAACTATACAGATTTACATGTAATTCATTTTGGTTTTCAGTGTAATCCTGCTTCTTAACATTTCCACACCCCAGAGTGTTTTTTTTTCTTCTTCTGTAAGCTCCTATTACAAGTTCATTCCCTTGTAGGTCCAAGATACTTAGAAAGTTATTGTTAGTGGACACAAGTGCGGATTTGATCCTGCGGACTAATTTAATTAAGGTTGTTGAGCCAACGGAGATCTGCTTTTGTGCATGAATTTGATCCCTGAGCAAAGAAGGGGATTTGTACCTAAAGTTATTAAAAGTAAGGGAGCCCTGCGAAGTGCTGCTTCGTCTTCACAATCCAATATTTCTGTTTGAATCCAGCAGCGAGGAGGCTTTGACATCCGAACACTGACCCATCCGGCTGGCTGATTCCAAAGGTCGTGTTATGGACTGACCACAAAGCTGCATCTCAACACTTCCCACGAGTTGTGTTGTTGTGTGAGTCAGACTGAGAGCGATTCTCATGACATCGAAACTAAAAGTCAAACACAGAGAGCGAAGCACAGAATACAAAGGCGGCCCTGTCGGCCTGTGTTCATATAATTGAACATTACCGGTCGGTGATAAATAAAATCGGGACGTTAATGGATGATGCTATTGTACTAATACCAGTATGACCTTTAGGGGATCTCTCCGAACCATCACAAGGCCCCGTTCCAGCAGCTTCCTTTAATACAGGACTTCACAACTCAGAAAGGTTAGCACAGCCATGCTGAGCTTCCTTTTTGACACCGAACACGGAGAAAAACATATCGCACAACAATATGTCTAATTTATAAAAGAGTCCAAATGTGTCAGAGTCGGTCTTACGTTGACACAAATGGGTTGACAGGTATTTTAAATCCAGCTGCACAGATACCAAAGAGTTTGTGCTATGCAGTGAAAACACATTCCAAGAACTTTACTCAAATATTACATGTAAACATCCATCCATCCGTATGCTGGAGCGTGTGGTAGGAAACCGGAGTACCCGGAGGAAACCCGAAGCAGGAACAAGGGTTAAAACGGTAAATTTATACAGTGACGTTCTATTTTAGTGGTACTCAAAGCTCTGATGGTGGATGCTGCCATATAAAAGATACTACAACCAGCTTATTAGAAGTACGGGGGTTCAGTGTCTAGCTGAAAGAAATTCCAAAAATACGATAACTTGTTTTCAAATTACGTGGGAATTTTTTCATCTCGTCATTAAATCAGTACAGAAATATCACAAATCTAACCAGAGATCCTTCAGTTATTAATGATGTCAACATCCAGGCCTCATCAAAGCAACATGTTTGTTGCCTGTGACTTAATTATAATCAGTGTGCATAATCGCATTGCACATACAACATTTGATGGACGTGTGTTGTCAGATCATCACAACCTGGTGAATGACGGAGGGGGAGAGAAGATCACAACAAACCCCCCCC
>CAAKHC010006869.1:7597-22575 GCA_901007825.1 Macroramphosus scolopax
GGGGGGGGGGGGGGGGGGGGGGGGGGGCTCAGCCAGAAGTTAGCATGGTGTAGGTTATGATGATGGAGGGATTCCAGAGGAGGAGAAAGAGTAGAGGGACGGGAGGAAGGAAAGCAGGGGCGGGGCAGGGGAGGGACGAAGCTTTCACAAATGAGATACTAGAGAGTGTGTGTGTACACGCTGCGGTTGACCCTGTGCTAGAGATAACTTACCTTCAAAGGTTAAATAAAACTTCCCTCTGTCAAACCATACAAGGGATGGCTGGTCATTCTCTGTGTGGGGTCAAGGGGAGGGGTTGAAGGAGGTGGAGTAGGAAGGGAGGGAGGTGGGGATGGGGGGGCCGAAGGAGGACGAAGAGGGATGAAAGGCGAGGAAGGAGTTGAGGAAAGTGGGTGAGAGGAGGGAAGGGCGAGAGGGGAAGGAGAGAAGGAGAGTCGTGTGAGTCTCGCATGGCATGTCTATCACGTCACGGTGAGGTGAAACGTATAGGTGGAGGCCGGGCATGGGGGGGGGGGATTAGAGGGCCACGGCAAGCCCAAACACCGTCGGGACAGAACAGGCGACAGCATGGGTGTGACAGGATGGTTTTCGTGGTTGCTTGCGTGAGTGCGGGAAGGCTGGAGTCAGGTAGAGTGGTGAGGGGGGGGGCAGGTGTGTGCAATATGAGAGAGAAGATGTACAATAATCTGGAGAGGGACTTCTAGATGAGACGCTGCTGGTATCAGAGGCCCCTGTTTTATATAAAATAATGTTCTCATCGTAGCATCACAATGGCTAAGACAGGTCATATTTACTTCCCAGGGGCAGGATGTTGGATATTCGTCCTACTGCTCACATCTTACTCATCCACTTCAATTTATAATACAACTTTTAGGCCTCAGCGTCTTGAGCAAACACTTTCTTCCAGGCCCCCGATTTAACAGTAATGAATCAGATGCAATGTAGGTTGACACCCTGCAGGGGGCGGCCAAGAGAGGAGACCAGACAGCAGGAACTGCAGAGCAAGGAGAACTGCTGCGTCCAAATGTCAGTGGCTGGTTCCTCAGAAAGTGAGCCAACGTATACTAACACAGACTGAAACTAACAGAGATACCAGACCTGCAAATAAACAACAACAAACTTCAGTGGAGAAAAGCAAGAAGATGCTGCATGTTATGGATTACTTAGGAACAGCGTGTCCACAGCAGTTTGATGAGTCATGAGTTTGTCCTGGCTCATATATCATTATCAGATTTAAACTCTCAAATATTGGTGTCAAACTAAGAGAACGGACGAGCGGTTTGGTCAGTGGTTTGGATGCAAACCATGTGGCTGGACCCTTTTCTCTCTCTCCATGTTGAGCCCAAAGGTCGAATGCCAAAAAGAAAAATAGCCATGAAATTGTGCACATATAGATGTTCCATATACGTAGCATGTTCTTAATAGCAACATGTGATTAACAACATGTCAATGTTGCTAACATGCACAGACTTTATCTATAGTTCGCCTGAACTCCATCACTTACATCCTGCAGTGTTTGGGTCCGTAGTGACAGATACACGACTTTGTAAGGAATATGTGATAAAGGATTATTTGATACAATAGTTCCTTATTAGTTTCTCGGATTGTCTGAACCTTCGCTTAACGACGGACCAGTGAACTACCGATACAGCAAAAGGACACACCTATCAGTTGTGTTGTGGTCATGTATGGGAGTCGTGACGTTGCAGGATCCATCATATGAACTGGGAAACAGCTCGGTAAGACTACGACAAGATGACAACAGCATATGTACATGCAACATGTCATTGTTTCTCTTTGAGTGTTTCACACTGAAATCTTCGAGAAATCACCATGACAGGGCCGGTTGGACTTGTTTTTGTTGTGATGAGGTGCGATCCAGCCGGTGAAGGTGTGTTGTTGAATAACTGAGTGGAGTGTTGGGTGATGGAACGATGAGAGCTGCGCAGCGCTTCTGGAAGCGGGACAAAAGGGCAGGTGTTCAGATGGGGAGGCCGGGGTTGTACGTTTCTAAGCGTGGAGAGCGTGTGAATGACAGGTGTGAAAGGACGGTGTCACGGGTCGAGTGTACGAGTAGTTGCAGGCTTTTAGGCCGGTGGAGATTGGTTGAACTTCAGGCTGTGTCGTGGTACTCCAGCGGTGGGGAGCGGATGGCTTGAATACCAAACAGCTGCCTAATTCAGCCTCATTCTCATGCCAGACTTCAAACGTCTCTGTAAGTAGCTCTGATCTGACAGTACGAGAGTGTGTTTGAGAGACAGACAATGTGGATCTCAAGGGCCCTCAGATAAGGAACTCTTAAGGTCCGCTTGGGGAACTCACTGCAAACAGACTCACAAGTACACTGTTGTGGTGCAGTTTCCGAGTGAAGGTATGTTGGATTGGCTGCACTTCACTCAACACACACACACACAATATGTGTCGCCGAGAGAAGAGTCAGGGGGTTGCCATGGTGACATGGCAAGACAGCCACTGGAGCACAGTCATAAAACAGAGAGAAAAGTCTCATGAATGGGCAGAGGGGACAACATTGAAACTTTTGTTGTACAAATAAAATGCAACGAGAAAGTTGCAGCTTTTTGTGAGGCGGATTTTTGTGTGTGTGGGTAACAAGTGTCGACACAAGATAGTGTGTGAAAGTGATCAGGGAGAAGTGAGTAATATCTCCAGATAGTGTGGCGAGAGAAAGAGAGATGGTGGGGGCATTATATCCATTAGAGACAATGGACATGTGTGGGGGGGCATGAACTGGCGACAACAAAACAATGAAGAAAAATGACAACTTCACGGAAAAGTACTGCCACAAATGAAAAAGGAGTTGTTGTATGTCCCTGCATCAGTCCTGAAGTAGACTAGTCCAACATGTAGGTATCAGGACAACCGTCTTCTTATAAACGTCAAATATCTTTTTTTTTTATCAGGAAAGATTAACAATCAGGACTGTGTGTCATTGTCATATTACCTACACATTTAGACTGTAGAAATAACACTCAATCATGGCCGTTACGCTGCCATGTTCAATCCACCACAGGTAAACAGCATCAAGCAGATTGAAAACCCTCAAAGGAGCATTCTCCCAACCAGTCCCCTGTCGACTGGGAAGGGACCTCTACTGTACCTGCGAACGACTCAAAGTGTCTCTCAAAGGTGGGCAGTTTGTCTACATAAGCATCATCTTCTGACAAGCCAAAGGACAAATAAAGAGACAAACGTCAAAACAAAAAAAAGAGAGCAAATCAAATCAATGAAAACACCAACAAGTCTAATGTTGCAGTCTGGATGAAGGGAAGCTGTGTATTTACTGTTTTGCTTCACAATCTGTTGAAAACAGAAGCAAATGAAAACTATTTTGTTCTTGTACGTCCCTGCTGCTGCCGCCAGAGTGTGTAGTTTTTAATTCCGCTATATCTCAGATGTGTCATTGAAGATATCAACTCAGAACTCTGCAGGGCTCTGAATTATTCTAGAACTCTGACGGTATATCGTGTAAATATTTGCTGTGTCAGTATTGCATTACACAACAGCATGCTTTATGCAGACCCCCCCCCATGCCATGTGTATGCGTATGGCAAATGGACTTTACTTATTCCAAGTGACTAGAACTCACGATACAAAACCGTTGAAGTATTACTTTCTACCTCCTTAAACGAGTGAGAAATGTACGTCCATATGTGTTTACGGGGTTTTATAATCACATGTCACATTGATATGCCCGATGTGACTCTGCCACTGTTTCCCAAATAATCATTATCGCTAAGTGGACCATCAATGCAAGAAAACATTTAACGGATGAATGCATGACTCTCTCCATAAAGACACACTCAGCTTAGGAAGGACAGGACCAGTGAAAAAAAATCAATGATAAACCTTTAATTTGAGACATGTGTGCAGTCATCC
This sequence comes from Macroramphosus scolopax, assembly GCA_901007825.1. Lineage (NCBI taxonomy): Eukaryota > Metazoa > Chordata > Actinopteri > Syngnathiformes > Centriscidae > Macroramphosus > Macroramphosus scolopax. The sequence continues at coordinate 11,495 of CAAKHC010006869.1, forward strand.
CCGGACACTTGAGTTAAGCTGACAGACAACAGGCTGCACAGCTCAGGAATGAGCGATGGAGCACACACCTGACACAGACACGGCGAGCTCTTTACTGACGGTGGGGGTGGTGGCGGCACTCAGGGAGTTGGTGGAGGAGATGGAGGAGGTGCTCTCTGCCCGTGCCAACGGAGCGATGGGAGGGGGGCTGGCAGAGTGGACCGGCGGGCTAAACGGCCGACTCTGAAAGAGACATTTCACAGGCTTGTGTGGTTTGCTATCGCTAACCAAACTACCACCAATATTAATGATTTCATGTAATTCTTGAACCTTATCCTGTCTTCCTGTAAGGACCTTTGCTATCCAAGGAGAACGTGTTTCAAAGTTAATTTCAAGCTAAACAAGCTGCACAAGCACAAAAATACCAAGTAATAAAAGAAACAAAAATATCTCCAAGAAAGGAAAACATGGTGACCTGCGATACTTACTGCGTCTCCTACAGTGGGTTTCCCTGGAGGAAGTTTGGGCCGTGAAGGGGGGCGGGGTGGAGGTGGAGGTGGGGTGGGGTTGACTGATGAAGGAGTGGCAGGTCTCACTGGAGAGGAGGAACCTACAGAGGAAGACAGAACAGGAGAACACACACACGGGCTCCATCATGAGTCACTCATCTGGTTTCCTCACATATTGGACGTCCCTGCGTGTGAGCGTCAATATATCTGATCAGGTGTGTGTGCAGCACTTGGAGGGAAATGGGACTTCCGAACTCAATTTTCAGCGAATACGATCATGAAAGAGCTTGTTGTGAAAAATAATCAACAATCACCTATTTGGATTTACTTTGTTTTTGACCCAGATGCAACAAACAAGCCAGAGGAGCTAAACAAAGCGATCGATGTCATCAGATGAAGGACACCGGTGCTTCCAGCAGGCGAGTGAATCAACTGATTTGGTGTTAAACGATAACGATAAGGTTCCAAAACTGCAAACACAGTTTTCGGTCTCCGTTCTCAAATATGATTTATGACTTGATGTTTCTTTTCAGCACACATCGATTTCACTGCAGATCACATCACTGTGATTTAGTCTCTGCTCTCTTTTGTGCAAGAGAAGTCAGTGCAACAATAACGTGAGTAATACGGCCGAAACTCCACTTTGAATTGCACATTATATGTTAATTATTCACCAGGGTTGAATATGGAGGAGGCAGACCTGTATATTAGCAGAAGGAAATGACAGATTCAACCCCCAAAACAACAACCAGTGAGGCCGGTTGCAGTCAGCTGATGTATTCTTGTGATTGTAAGACAATGTCACCGTTTTTTAATCAATCTCAACTTCCGACCTTATTTATTCGGATGCTATCGTCTCTGCAGTTACATATTTCCATGTGCTACGGTTATGATGACAACTCACCGCTATTTGTACCTCCAGCACCAGATGTAGGACCTGGTGACGACACCACTGCCCGGTATGTGGGGGGAGGAGGTGGGGGAGGTGTAGTTCTGCTCCCCTGACTAGGGTCTTTGGGCGAGGTGACGGTTTCACCTTTGTCCTCTTTGGATTGGGTGGAGTCTGTACTCTTGGGCTGCTCCTCTTGAGACAGGACAAGGGCTGGTGGGATGGTGCGTGTTGTGGGTTCATCAGCAGCAGGAGGAGTCACCACGGGTGGTGTGCTTGTTTTAGGAGCAGGAGCTCCTGGGCTGCTGGTGGGTGGATCAGGTGGGGGAAGAGTGAAACTAGGTGGAGATGCGAGTTCTTTTGGTGCAGGAGGTGGTGAGGTGGCAAAAGTGAGTGCATTTCGGTCTTCAGGTGTCGGAGGACCTGAGAGGATAGGAGGTGCAGCAGGCTCCTCAGAGGGAGGTGGTGATGTCGGTAGAGGGGGAATAGGGACTTCTTTTTGGGGAGGAGAGTTACGCAGAGGTGGTGCTGGGTCCTCCGAAGGAGGTGGTGATGTAGGCAAAGGTGGGGCAAGAGATTCCGGTGAAGGCGAGGAAGCTGGTAAAGGAGGTGCTGGTTCTTCTGGAGGAGGTGGGGAGGAGGAGAGAAGTGGAGGTGTGGGTTCTTTTGGGAGAGGCCGCCGGTCAGGGGATTGTTCACTGAAGCAGACCCACGTGTCAGCCGCATCCTCTTTAACATCAGAAGCCTGTTCTGGTCCAAAAATATTATCCAAGTCGTCTATTGAGGCCTTCCTGGAAGAACTGTCTGCTTCTGTTGACACTTCTGAAACAAAGACAACCCTGATCAATCAACGACTGCGTGTACAGAGGTGATCAGCAGGTTGACATTAGCAGACACACCAGCAGACGGACTGACGGAGAACCAAAACCAAACATCAAGAGGCTGCGGAGGTCTGAGGGGGTTTTCATCTTGTGATGATGTGTGAAACAACCAGAAGTAGAAATAGACAACAAAAGCTCTCACCAGCATCCTCTGGAGAGGGAGGGCCAGTCGTCGGGGGGGATGTCGGGACATTCTTGGGTGGAAGTGGAGGTGGAGCTGTAGATATCATGAGTGAAACAATGTACAGTCACATAGAGTCCACACTTCTCAAGTTGCTCAAAGCTACAGCCGATAAAAACACACAAACTCTTGATAACATGACAGGATTACCTTCACCTGCCAAACACATCCAGTACAAAATTAAGGACAAATCATCCCTGAAACCATTAACCAGGCACCGCAGCACGTACAGCCACCACCATGCAATGCAGCACAATTCAATCACCACCATGCCAATAGCACAGGGGGGGGCAACAAGAAAGGAGGGTAGTGAAACGCTCCCATACAGTTGGTTGTGATAAACTGCCCGGTTGTGAAATGGCTTATGAAATGAAGCCACACAATTGATTTGCCGGTCAGTAAATTAGTCGGATGACGAGCAGGTTGATGAAATGGCCTGATGGGTTTGTGCAGTCATTCAAGGAAGGAGGACGAGGTGTGGCACAATTAGCGGAGGAAGATTAAAACTTACTTCCTGAGGGGAAGGATCTTGTCAAAGAGGATTCGGGCTCTGACAGAGGAGTACCCCACACATCGGACTCAGACAGAACCACTGGGTTCAGGGGGGGACAGAACAGGCCATGTCAGTGGCGTCATTACCACCAAAACATGTGAGAGTTTCTGATTCTCAAACATTCCAGAAACACATCAAAGTACCGCTTGTGTTAAGAAATCGGAACATTGTTACAGTCATGAGGGTAAATTTCACAGTAAATTTGTGTTAGACTGCATTTGTTTTATGGATCTAAACGGTTATTCAAGGAGAAAGGCATGCTGACATCCTGTGAAGACTATAATAAGAAAGAAGTACGACATATCACCACACACAGAAATAATAATATAGAAATATATTCCTGAATGAACAGAGAACAGAGTTGGTGCTGTGTGTGATCTTAGCTGTACCCGACATGGGAGTTATGTAACAGCTAAGAGCTCTCCCACGGCCTGCATCACTAAAACCTACAGGATTGGATGAGAGCGGCTGACAACACAATCTGCATATCAACAAGCTCCACATGAACATGACCTCACGGGATCAACTCTGACCCCAGCAGAGAAGGATAGCTTGAATTCCCAAAAGCAAAGTGAGCCTAAGGGAAGAGCGATGCTGCTGGAAACAGGTGAGGAGAATAGAAAGAGAAAGGGAGAGAAGGAGATAGGATATCTGCTATGACAGCGACGCAGGCCTCGGCTGGCAGCCTTAGAGACGGTGTTCAGAAAGTCACAAAGGTTGACGAGAAAATAACTGAGCAGAGAAACAATTCTAAGAATCGATACAGCCACAGAGGCTCTCACAGACACGCACAAAGACACTCGATACGTGACGAGAGATGCAGAGGAGAAATTCACCTTCTGTTTTCTGTTCTCCGAAGGCTGTTTCCAAAGGAGGCCCAAATAAGGCTGTGGTGTCTTCAGGGACGGGGGTTTGCTTACTGCTGCAGCAGAATGAAAGTAGGAGAGGAACCAGTTACAGTATTCCAGGCAAGCTGGCATCAGACTGATCGCTGAACCTCTGGGTGTGTCAGGTAACGTGTGGTGGAATATTTATTCACAGACGACCTCCGCAAGTACTACAAAGTACTGGAGCTGTCGAAGTAGTACTAGTACAAACTTTCTTCTAACTGATGGAAAGGTGGATGAAGGATCTTTACAGATCATCTACCAAATGACAAGGATTTTGGTCACCAGCTATTATGTTGGTACCAAAGTTACCAATATGAATTTGTCTCAAAAACGCTCCTTTTATAAATATAGTATTTAACTAAAGAGGTAAAACCGTCACACTTAAACTGACACAAGTGTTATTTCACATACAGACATGCAGGAACGGTGATGTCCTTACCTGGGGGGTGGCAGTGCTGGTGCTGGCGTCGGGGCCACAGCGGGTACAGATGGAACAACACGTCTTGGTCTGGCAATTTCTTCACCTGGAGCGGCAAATTAAAACTTGTTTACCCTGTGACTCATGTCACTTCCTCCTGGTTCACTATGATTCAAAGTGGGCTGGTCTTAAGGTGGAGCAACACTGATACTTACTGGAGGGGTTCCTTTTCAAACCCTGAAACAAGAAGAAAAACATGACGGTAAAAACACACCCCAAACTATTGTTCTCTGAACTGGGCACATGGTTTGAATGTTTATAGTAGTACAGTGTTATCAGATGAGGAGAGGAAAGACTCAACATTTCATTCATAGTATCAGTATCACTAATTGCTCTGTGAGCAGAGATTATAGAAGACACCTCTGGTAGTAGAGCCAGTGTGAGACTGGACTGAAAGACAGTTAAAAGAGAAGGAGCTTTGTTGTTGGAGAAGCAAAAGCACAATGATATTAGACGTGTGAGTGCATGTATCGAGGATGAGGAGGACACAAGAGCCCGAGAGAAATGGAGAGGGCAAAACAGAAGAGAGGGGCGAAATCAGGGGAAGAGACAGGAGCAGATGAGAAGACACGATGGGAGTGACTGAAGTAAGACATCAAAGGGTCCAGCTGTCAAAAGTGCAAATTTCCTTCCACTACAGGGACCGAACATGACACCATTCAGGATGAAGAGCAAGCATACACGCACTCAGAAGATCCTGAGAATCTGGTAAATGATACTGATGTATTTGTACATCTGTTTCTTGATGTTTAATATTCATGTCGAAACAAATCAGCTCACAGTTGTGACCCATCGCTTCAGCCGCTGAACCCACCTACGTGTGTTCTCTCTTATTCAACTGACCCCCAAAAGACAAAGTGAGAAGCAAAAGGGTACAAAAAGCCACGTGAAATATTGAAGCCTGACATCCCTCAGGAGACAGAAGCAAAGGACACTTACCGGGCTACGTCTCTGTGACCAGCAAAAAGGAAGAGAGAACAGATACCTGGTCAGAGAGTCACAAATCAGTAAGGCAGACATCATATGCATCAGAAGATGACAGCAGGAGGAGAGAACATGGCCTCGCTGTTGGACATGGGATGAGGAAGATAACATGAATTCACAGGGCGCCTTGTGCTCATCCGCCTGAGATTTTGAGATAGTCTGCACATCACTATTAAGGGATTTTGAGCGTAAATAGGAATAGCTGAATAAGTCCTGTGTAATTAACCAGCTGGGGACGGCTAATTCACGCTGACTGATCTGTCTGGCGTTAATGACAAAACAGAGTGGAGCATCTCAAGACCTGCAGTTAAAGGAGAAGCATATTTTCCCGATGCTCCTGTGAAACTGCTAAGACCCAGCAAACTCGCATCCCTCTCAGTCATTTCATTTTCCCTTTCATGATCTACCCCCTTGTTCTCTTTAATTTCTGTTGAAATCTCTCCAGCTGCCCTCGTCATGTCCACCTCGCATCCCTCACTGTGCTTGCTCCACTTGTGCAGCGAGCCGTGAGTGATGGCGGTGATGCAACGGGGGGATGCGCCGTTGCCGGACACAGTGTAGCGCAGTTTGTCACGCCCAATCACTGTCTCCCTCGGTATGTAAACAGGAAGAACAACAGGAAGTGTGACCTTTTAGATTCTATCAGGGACAATCATCACATGTCAGCCATGCTGAAGGTTTCTCCAATTATCATTCACAGCCCAGAGAAACGTTTTGTGATACATTTGAAATCTGAAACTGTAAATTCTTCACAGGAATGGCTTCTACTTGTGCTGGGGTCATGGAACATGTTTGACTTGGGGCAGTTTGAGCTGTTAAGTGACCAACTTCACTGCACTGTGAGTGGCAAATGGATTATTTCTACTACAGACTTGACTCCGTCCCTGACCTTCTCCTCACCTCCTTACCGTTAGTAGTTTTCTTATTTGTAATTAGGTACTTGAAGCGTGAGGGCCCAGAACCAATTAGAATGAGATGAAAGACATCTTAATCTGTGTAAATAACTCGAGACGGTGCTCTCGTACTCAAAGTACATACACAAACAAGTGTTTACCTGCTATAGGAAGGCTGAGCAGTCGCACACATCCCATGCACACAACGAGACACTCGCACGTCAGCACAACTGCCCGACAGCTAATCCAACAGTCATCATGCATCGGCTTGATACGTTACATCTTAGCATCAAGCCTATTTTCAATAACTCTTAGCAGGTTTGTAAGTAGGTCATTGCCTCAAAAATATTAAACAGGAATACAGGAAACAGCATGCAAAGCAAAGGCTTACCGGACTCCTCTACAAAGGTTATCATCATGACAGGCAGCAAAAGAAAGAGAGATGAGAGAGATAAAAAGCAGATAATGGAATAGTTAGAAGATTAGACAGGAGGCTGCAGTGTATTAACAGTTGTGCACCATATGTCTACAGCATCAACTAGAATCATTAATGCAAACGAGGTTGGCTCGGTACTGTAGTGTCAATCATTCACCCAGGCACCTACACATTACCAATGTGAACACTGTAACCCGGCTACGGTTTAACCATTCATGCAAACATGCTAAATGTTACCATGGAAATCAGCCAAAGCAGTCTGCTAAATGCCTCAATCTGAAGATCGGTATGATACTTTGTAGCATTGCAGCTGAAGAAAGAGCTTGTCAAGTTTGTGCAAAATGCAATTTAACTGTAGAAAAGAGCCAACGTGTCACCATGCGGAGCCGCAGTCTTGGTAACCTCAGTGATATTCTGATTTGTGAAGGCGGTTGTCAAGTGAGTGTTGTTTAAGCCCTGGGGAGAAGTTTACGGGATTAGATCATGGGAGAAAAGATAAAAAAAAGAAATAGAAGGAAAGCACTTTTTGGCCCCTCTTGCACTTTTCATCCGATCATCTCAGTGTCAGCTCATATCGAAAGTTACCTCCAGCTGCCAGGGACTGACGGTGTGTTTTCATGTATTTTGTGTATGAAAAGTCCTATTTCAGTAAAGTTGATCATTATTATTACTTGACAAACGACAAAACAATCAATGTCTAGACGTTGTGTGTACACATGCACACGACCATCAACAGATTGAGGAGCCTCTACAGCTGATCAGGTTAACAGACGCAGTGGGTGATTCTACTAAAGCTGGACTGAATTATTAAGACCGGGTCTCACATGACCATCTGCAATCTCACACAGCAGAATGAAACCCGGCGTCTTTGTGCCCACTTTCCTACCTGAATTATTCAAGGTGGACACCCAGGCTACCTGTCCCCAGTGGAGAGTGTAGGTACTGCAGGTTGGAGCGAGGAAGTCAGATGAAGACGAGCCTCTTGCAAGTCCTACTGCTTCTGTCAGGCTGTCTAACGGGGAAGCCTTGTGACTGTCAGGCTAACTAAAGGGGATGTATTCTTCTGAATTTGTCCTCATCAACTGAGCTGCACCAATTCAAACAAAAGTTTAACACCGTGCTGTTTCGCAGCCAACTTCTTTTGCGAGGGGACATCTGCCTTGTGTTACACTCAATGGGAGGATGTTGAGGTTACTGGCAGCCTTGAACAAGTATTACAAGCAACACAAATTAACTTTTGGTTTTTCTGTTTAAAAGGCATTTAAATGGGCCCTGTGGAGTTCTCTTAAAAAAAAACAAAAGTTATGTTTACATTGAGTGTGACTCATCAAATGTATCCTGTGCTTTCTTGAGATTTCCTTCAGAATAAAACATAAAAAACAGATTTTTGGTATTTTAAATCTGGCATTGCTATATATACAAGTTGAGTAGGTTTCAGTCGTCTTGCTGGCAGGATGCTGTTTGTTTAGTCTTTACAGTCATGTGCAGGTCGTTGGGATCGTCTCAGACGGTCAGCAGGACTGTGTTATTGCTGCACCTTTCTGCGTGTGTGTGGACGCACAAGACAAACAAATCAGGGACCCGCTCAAAGAAAAAACAGCTCCATACTGGAGGTCAGAGACTCCACAGGGTACCTTTAAAGAGGATAAAGATGAGACGCAGGGCTGTCTGAACATGCACATTATAACCATCAACATTGCCCTTCTCGTTTCTGAAAGCCAGCCAGTGTGAGGGCAGTGATGTCAAAGCTACTCACCAGAGGAGTCGGGGACAGAGCTATGTTGCCTATGGAGACTTTGAGCTCTTCAAACGAGGGCTTCGCCACCACTTGATCGGCCGGGAGTGGCTTAATCTTGATTTTGAATTTTTTCTTGTGGTCCTCCTCTCCTTCTGACTCATCCGAGGAGAAGAAGTGGGTCTTTGGGCAAGGTGGGATTTAAGAGTCAAGGAAAGCTCATGTTGTATTCCTCAAAAAGTAGATTATTTGTTCTAACACAACAAAATTACAAGTGTGTTATTCCTGTACTTGTGCAGATTTCTTTTCTCCATTTCTGCCCAATAAAAAGCCTTCAGTGTACGTAGAGCTAAGACAAAAACATTAAGTGAAACTAATGCTGTCAAATAGCACATGAAGCAGTTGTTGAGGATATGTCCTCCCCCTTCCGACTCCTCCTCTGGTCTGATGCTGTAACCCTCGTCATCAACCTCGGGAGAGTTCTGAAACACAGAGTTGAGATCATTTACATCTCTATAAATATCTATGATGTTTTCATCAGTTGCTCAGTAGTTGTTACTATAAGGAAAAACAAAATCCAAGGTTTTCATTAACAGTCAGAGCAGATCGTTCGATACAAGTTCTTCTTGTTAGGAGAGAAAGGAGACGTAAATAAAGCAGATTAACAAAGTAGTATTCTGGATCTATAATACTGTTTTGAGCCTCTTTTAACATGTTGCACAATGATTTAATTAAACTACAGCTCCTCTCCACGCTGTTGGCTCAATGCATTCTGGTTAAAAAGTCCAGATGAGTCGTCCTCCTTTGTTAAGATGAGTAACATCATCAAATCAATCCCACATGAAATTTGAAATTTGGATTTCCACTTACATATCTGTCCCAGTCGATTTCTCCATAGAAGCCGTTTGGGGCCCCGTTGGTCTTCTTCTGGGACTGAGGAGAGAGAAATGGTAGAACGAAAACCCCCCGGACAATGAATATAAAGTAGTGTACTGTGCATTCCTGGACCAGCTCGCTACTGAGGCTGGACCACATGACCAGGAGCTCAATATTGATCATGTCAAGTCCAGTATCAACAACACGCATCACAATAAAGACCATTTTCAGTGAACTACTAAACACATTTGTGTATATAAAGACCTGTATCATGTTAACGCTCCCCATCACAAGTGATGAAAGATATTGACGTAAAGTGAGAGAGGTCTTTAGATAAATGAAACAGCATTACGTGAAATGACAGACACTAGTTAGACAATAGGGTTTCTATCATCACACCGTAAACCATATATGGTCATTTCGCACTTCCCTTCCTGTTCCAGGAGAACTAAGATGAATCTAATGCAGACTGTCCGATACCTCCAACTACAACTACTAGTTTCTAGTTGGTAACTCTTAATGTGGTCAATAACAGTTCACATAAATGAAACTCTACTAACTAATTAATCTATTCTAGGGGGGTCACACTACTTTAAGGACTAGAGCCGTGTTCAGTACCGATTCAACCTCTGGGGGTTCCTGTCGAGTAAGAAAGAAAATGAAGAAGAAAATATAGTTGAATTATTATTTTACCATCGTCATATAAACTCACTGAAGTAGAGACTAAATAATGAGCTCGTAAAGCCCCTCAGAACCATCGAACGTGTGACATCTTGAGACTGAACACTTAGAAATGAGTCGGCAGATGTATATGAAATATTTCCTGTTACTTACACCGCTCTCTCTCTCTGGGGACCCCCTGGGAGGGATAAAAGAACAAGAGAGGACATGAGAATATAGTAGTCACAGGACATGTTCTGAAATATTTAGGAGGTATTAAAGAAATACCTTTACTCACACATGTAATTCACTCAGAAATCAACCTCCCACAGACATCACAGCACATGAATCATTTACAGTTCTTCACAGTTCCTCATGCAGTCACACATTGGCCTGAGAAACCCTCAAAGATTCAGTAGTTTGACAAACTCCTCCATGACTCTATTTTTTTTAATCCTGCCGTATTTACATCATTTCAGAACATTTTTGTCAAGATAAGACAGAAACAGCATCTTCTTCTGTATGCAAACAGGAACCGTCACACTTCACGTCTTCCCATTATTCAACAAGTCACCTGCTGTAGGGAGTGGAGGCGTTCCAGGGAGGTCTAACCACTGTCTGGTCCTGTTCTTAATACTAATCCTGTAATTGTTCTCAATTACTTTAATCCTTTAATTGTGCTCTGATCTGTAGTATGTGTATGACCTGGTGGCATTTCTCCATCATTCTTCATAAAACCAAATTCAGAGGTTTCAGAGGCTCTGCACATCCATTGTAAATCCTTTGAGCAGTGGAACGGCTGATATGCTCAGTGTTTGGATCAAAGAGAACAACAGGAAGGAGGAACAACACTTACGCGGAGTCATTGTCCTTCTCTTTCTTCCGTATCCCAAAGGCCTTCCTGGTACGTTTTTTCAATCCTGAGGAGAAAGAAGAGGTGACGGTTGAGTTATAGCCCGAAGAGACGCCACGAGATGAGAATAAAAGGTGGCAGTTGTGTGTGTGTGTGTGTGTGTGTGTGTGTGTGTGTGTGTGTGTGTGTGTGTGTGTGTGTGTGTGTGTTTCTTTGTGATGAGGGCGGTGAGGTCAAGGGTTCGTATCCTTACAGCACTGAAATGATAGTGAAACTGAAATAGG